>CALNHX010006998.1:0-80222 GCA_940337035.1 Agriotes lineatus
TATTCGTATATTTAGAACATCGTAAAATTGTTAGCATCGCTCTGTTTTGTTGTTTTTGCAACTTTCTTAAGGATACAATTTATATAACTACGAAAAGTAAATCTATTATTTATAATAACTCCCAGATATTTAATTTCAAGCACTTTTTCTATTTCTAGACCGCCTATTTTTACTTTAACAGTTATATTTTCACTATTAATTTGATTTGACACAATTATGCACTTTATTTTGGCAATATTTAATTTTAGTTTATTGATTTATAACCACTGTGATATTATCTCAAGATCTGTATTTATTTCGTTGACGGCATCAATAGTATTTTCCTCAGTTACCCAAACTAATGTGTCGTCAGCAAACAAATTTAGCGAGCAGTGTTTGATATTTATTTCCAGATCATAGATGTACAGGATGGCCAGATAAGAATGCAAAAGTGCTGTATCTCGGAAACTATTCGTCGTAGAGACTTTCGGTAAAAAAGCTTAGTACTAAAGTGGCCAAAAGAAGACCGTGGAAAATATTTTCAGATTTCCAAAATGGTCACCAGGGGGCGTAACCGCCATCTTAAACCTTTAAAGTGATTTTTCACTGAAATCCACCTAGTAAATGTTACCAAAAGATATATGCTTATTAAAGCTAAGCTTTACTTGAGTAATTTTTGTTTAATACTTTTTGACTTATCTATTAAAATAAAGTGGTGGGGGGTAATTCAATTTTTTTTTTGAATAAACAGCTGTAACTCCTAAATCACTGAACGGATTTTAACAAACTTAGTCTCGTGGAAAAAGCATTTATTGTTCCATGAAACCTATCCTATCTGTGATATATCTAATTCTTAGTGATGCCGCTACAGCGCGTTTTTTGATATAATAACAGAAAATTGCAAAATTCTCTAAAAAATTAAGTGCAATAATATAACCTTTTTTTCATAAAAATATAGTGAAATGATACCTAAATAGGCTAGTGGAAACCGTATCTCGATATCTTATTCGTAGCCTGAACTATCGAAGAAAGAAAATTTAGTTATTATATAATTTTAAAAAGACGTTATTACACCGATATTTATTGTTATTTATTTGTCTTTTTTCAAGATTCAATGATAAAATTTCATAATTTAATAATTTTTAAATAATAAAAGTATTCTTAGTTCAAATAATTTTAAAAAAACGTGTATAATTGGAATACAATGTTTTTCGGTGTAAATTCTGCTTTCGGCTTTTTTAATATGTTTAATAATTTTCCACATATTTTTTGAATCGCCTTGACTTTCTTTAATTTTATTTTCATAGTAGCGATTCTTCTTGTCTTTAATCAAATTGCTATATTTGTTTCTGATTTCTTTATAATCTTTCCAATCATTTGCATTTGCAGATGATCTAGCCTTTTTGTATAACGTGTCCCGATATTTCTGTAATTGTTGCAAATCTGTGGAAAACTATGTGTAAGAATCCTTTACCTTGCTAATGCGGTACGTAATCAGGTCAGCTAAGCAATTATGCAAAGACTGAACAATGACTGCGGCTGCAATATGTACATTTTTACTCATATCATAATTATAATTAACCAATTTATTCAATAAAGCAGTTTCTGAATAGTCATCAAAGAATTTCCTACGCAACGTTTTGAATTCGTTGATTATTCATTGTTTACGAAATCTGACCTCTATACCGCAATGGTCACACCATTCTTCAATTTCATTAAAAATTCACCGTCGCTTGAGCTTGGAGAATGGTACACTACGGTATACCTTGATGAAACCCTTTTATTATGCAGATTAAAAGTAGCCATAAGTTCTTGTTATATGTGATATTCGATATTACTCTAAATTCGATATTGTTTTTTAACACTATAACTACGGCCCCGGTCTTTCGACTTTGAGAATTACACCTTATTGTACTATATCCTGGCAAATGTATTTTACAATCCTCTATCTCATCTGTAATGCGAGCTTCACTTAAGAATAGCAACGTTGGGAGCCTCCATAAGATTAAAATTTCTAATTCTTCTATATGTTTTAATATACTTTCGGAATTAAAATATACTAGCAACCCAGTGAGACAAATGTCTCATTTAAAAAAACAAAAAAGACCGTTTTTCAAATAGAACGCGTATTAAATAAAAACCATACCCAGACCTAGAAGGTGTCAAAGTGGTACGACGCATCGGAACATTCTGGAAGCTGTCAAAGTGGTTGCCTAACCGATCGAGGTTTTAAGGCGCAGAGGGTTGCAGCTACGTTTGGCTGCTGAAACAGCGTACTGACACTTCCGGTTTTCGAGAAATCACGTGATATCTCGAAAACCGGAAGTGTCACGTGACTGAAATTCGGTTCCTGACCTGACATGACCATTCCAAACATATAATTTTCATAACTTTTTTCTCTATCTCTTACGGTTTGGCTGCTGAAACAGCGTCCCGGACAGACAAGTCTATTAGATAAAGGATGATTTCAGAACTTCTTTCGCCTACTCTAAAAACTCAATTTTGCTTCTAGCTTGTTTCAATTTACGTTTAAAAACTGCACATTCGGTACTCCAAGCTGGATGATTTGTGTCTAAATTCTTTCTTAATTTTTCCACTGCATGTTCACAGTTTACACATTTTAGGTTATTATCTGTCGCTCGACATTCACTCAATAGATGTGACCCTGAACATTTTGGGCAACCTTTGTTTGACCTGCATTCGCTGGCTTTGTGATTAAACCCACTGCACGAAAAACACCTGGTGACCTCTACAGCATCGTAAATTCTGCATCTATCCCAACTAATGTTTAATTTTTCTTCTCTCATCATTAACCTGTACGCCATCGCATTAACTTCTTCATGTACCGTATAATATCTTCTTTCAGCTTGACGTTTATTTTATTTAATATGTACTACTTTAAAGTCAGCTTCTTGCACATCTAAATAATTATTTTAACTTCTTATTTTATCTTCTATGTTTTCAAATGACAATTTTTCGCTTAGTCCAACTATTTTGATCTTAGGTAATCTTTTGTTCTGAATGGTTACTTCATAATTTTCTCCAAGTTTGCTTGCTATCTTTTCTTGTACTTTGTTCACTGCCTTTCTATTTTTACACTCTATTACAATACCACCTTTGCTAACATGTGGAAGTCCTGAAAATTCTAAGTCAGTAGGATCAATGGATTTTTTTATTTCCTTTTTCGTGTCCGTACTTGTTTGGTTTTGATTCTTCGGCTTTATTAAGAGAACTGGATCGTGTTTCTTAATTTTAAGTTTTTCAGTATAACTCATTTCCGCCGTATCTTGCTTTTCAATTACTTGTTAAATGCTGGTTTGTATCTGTTCCTTGCGCGAATTTATAATTCCGTGTAGCTCAACTAATTTCTGTGATTGATCCTTCAGTTTCTCGTTCTGTTCACTTAATCTTCCACATACACTCTTTCAAGCTTCTTTCATTTTCTCTAATACACTCCGTATATTATGAATCTTCTTATCGGCGCACTGCTCACAAAACCAACCGATCCACTTTTTGCTCGTAATGTACGCATAATCGTCACTGCCAATGTTCACACATTTTGAATGGTAATTTTTGTCGCACATGCCATCACATGGCAATATTTTGTCCGTTCTTTTTAGTTCAGAAAAACACTTTCTACAATTTCCCGCCATGGTTTTTTTTCATTTCCCAATAGGCAATATTTGATTATGTACTAATGATGTCCTTAATAACACATACGGAATGTACAAAATATAGTCGTAAGAACACAGATCCGCATTATAAATAACATACTGTATTGTAAAATATACTAAAAATTATAGAGAATATCCTTCTGCTTTTTCATTTCTCATTTACGCCTTACTGTGTTGAACCCATTATCCATTTTTGTAGCTGTTACACTTTCTCACCATTATCCGAACTTCTTCGATATTCTTTCTCCGTTTCCTTACTCTCTATCGTCTTGATGTACTTGTTCCAATAGACTGGGGTCTGCTTCTTGCTCTTCTTTCGTTTAGTTTTTTACCTATCTTGAGGTATTTCTCTGTATTCATGCGAATAATCTGTTTATACTACTTTAATGATTTCTTTGTCACTGGTTGTTGGTATAGATCTTCTCTTCCACTGCTGTTTGTAACCTCTTTGTTTTGATCAGTTACTTTCCGTACTTTTCTCGGTTATTGTTGCTCTTGCCCAATGTTTGTCGAGGATGATGCACGTGCCTGATCCGTACAACAATGTAGTAATGTATATTGTCTTTTAAATATGCATAATTATTTATGTAGTAGTTCAATTCATTGGCCTTACTTATTTTATTATTATTTGCTTCCTCTATTCGATGATCATTATTTTTATTCGTCCGAGCTGCTCAGACTTTTCGACATATTCCTTCTATGTGTCTTCGTCCTCTTACATGTAATATTTTCGTTTTATTGACGTGTATTCTCATTCTTTTTTCTTCTAGATTCTTAGTCTTGTTCTGATAGCCATATTTTTACATTTTCTAATTTCGCTATTCACATACACCGCAAAGAACAGTGGACTTAGGCTGTCGCCGTGTTTCACCCATTTATCTCTATTACATTTATGTGAAGTTTGTTCATTGGGCATTATTACTTCTACCACGCTTTTATTCATACCTTTAAGCGCCCTTTGAGGCTTTTGATTTGTCTACAGTTCTTCCAATACCCTTCATATATGGCGTCCTTATACCTAACTAAACACTGCTATGAAATTTAGAAAGCCAGAAAAATATGTTGATTAGTGATTACCTTTTCTGGTATTCATCTAATCGTGCATATGTAGTATTGTGTTTGTTTCCCTAAGCAGAATGCATTTGGCAGTGTGTTTTTTGACAGAGGTCCACTTCGCTTTATGATTATGGTTGGCTTCAGTTTGTTTTTAGTAGGTTATATTGGGAAAGAGGCGTCGGTGAGCCAGCCCCTACACCCCTTGCAGTCGAGGCCACAGTGGAAACTCGATCACTTGGGAGAGAGTTCGACTCCCGGTTCGGGCGTTCCGGTTTCACATAGTTGACATTAATAGTTTAATTGAAGCCCGCACCCCCATGAAGTAATGCGAAATCGGTTCCAGGCGGGGATCGGTAGCTGGGTTTAGGAAAAGAAAAATCAAATTAAAGGTTGTACATACCGAGTGACTATAAATGATTGAGATTTTTTTTCTTAGGTTGGCGCTGTTTATGTTGGTGACACTGAGAGTCTATGTCAAATTCGAGGTTAGCAGGTTAGGTTTTGCGTCAGTTTTGACACAGAATGACGCAAAACCTAACCTGCGAACATTGGATTTGACATAGACTTACAGTGCTATCAACATAAACAGTGCCAACCTAAGAAAAAAAATCTCAATCATTGATAGTCACCCGGTATTATGAAACTATTGTAGTCGAGTGAATTTCTAAAATTACTCCTTCCTCATCTCAAACGGCAGTCAGCATTAACTTTCCAGCTTGATTGTTTTCTTTTTGACTATGATGGATAACGTCATTCTTTAGCCAATTGTCTGCAGTCGGATTGAAAATGATGAACCCAATATTCATCTCCACTTACTATACAGTGTCTGCCAAAAAGTCGGCATAATATGAGATTTTTTTATTTTTGATTTTTCAAAAAACCTTTTTATGTCAATAATTTGTGCTAAAAACCTATTTAGCCCCTATCATAGATACCGAGTGATTTTTACTTATTTAGAGAATGGAGTTTTTCAAAATTGTCAAAATCTAGTAAGTGCTATATTTCGGAAATTAAGTAAGATTTCAACGAGTTTTTTTAGAGTGTGTTATCTTTAGCTATCTGAACGATTTCAAGACCAGAAAACATCTTATTTTTTTTTAACTTTAGCTAAAAATTCATTTTTCAATTTTTTAAATATGTTTCGAAATTGCACATACCAAGACTTACTATTCCAATTCTCATTTTTTTGTGTGAAGACTTTAAAGATTTATTATTGAAAAAATAATATAAATTGTTAATTACATTTTTAGATTTGTTAATATTTACCGAAAAGTGGTATATTTGCATATTTTTTACGTTTTCTATGCAATGCACTTTTTGGGAGAAATATTTTTCAATTGTAATTAATATCTATTTAAATGGCTTCAACAAACACTAATCTAACCCTGTTAATAAATTGCTGTTATAAAAATCCTGTAAATGTTCTTTTACAGTTGTCTAAATGAGGAGATTTTTTAGAACATGTAAATTGGATAAAGAAAAATCTTCTCAACTGTAAAAGAACATTTACAAAATTTTTGTAACAGTAATTCATTAATAGGGCTAGATTCGAATTTTTAGAATCCATTTAAATATTTCTCCTAAAAAGCGCCTTGCATAAAAAACGTAAAAATTATGCAAACATACTACTTTTCGGTAAATAATAAAAAATCTAAAGAAGTAATTAACATTTCACATTATTTTTCCCAATTATAAATCTTTAAGGGCTTTCACATAAAAACATTGAATTTTAATATTATGTCTCGGTATGTGAAATTTTGAAAAATATTGAAAAAACTGAAAAATTATTTTTAGCTAAAGTTAAAAAAAAATCAGGTGTGTTCTGGCCTTGAGATTGTTCAGTTACCCAAAGATAACACATTCTAAAATTTTACTTGATTTCCGAAAAATAACACTTTTGACAATTTCGAAAAACTCCATTTTCTAAATAAGTAAAAACCACTCGGTATATATGATAGGGGCTAAATAGGTTTTTAGACAAGCACAAACTATTGACGTAAAAAGTTTTTTTGAAAAATCATAAATAAAAATGTTTCCCATATTATGCCGACATTTTGGCGGACACTGTATACTAATTATGTTATTTTGACTTTTCTTAATCTGTTTTCACTCGAAGTTAAACCAAACTTTCGCTCCGAACTACCTATGAAACGCAAATTAGTTAATATGAAAATGAAAATGAGTTAAATTCATCCTGACCAAAACAAAAGTTGGAAATTTAAAATATTACAAGCCTTTGCGGAGTACTTCTGAGTATTATGAGCTGTACCTGCTTTACGATTGCATTTATTCGACAAGGCTTCGTCGCATAACTGGAATTCGCCAGACATACTTATTCTAGCTAGGACTCTAAATTTCGCCTAATCGGTACCAACGGCTCTTAATTGATTAAATCCTTTTCTGGTTATAATAAATTCTTATATATATTCGTGCATTGAATATTTTGTATTTATTTACATAAATCCCCATCTAATTTTTATGTCGATCCGCTTTATTTTATATTTAATCCTTCCTACGGAGGCTGTAATAGATTTTCGGTGTATTAACGCCCGTCATTTAAATAATTACATTATTTACGTTTGGCGCTACCTGCTTATTCTTTATATAATTGTTACGTGGATATTGATCACATCCCTTTTTTGGTCTATGTTGACCCAAATTTCTTGTAATAATGCTTCCATACAGTTTTAACATTTTTCTATGCGTCCCGAGACCAGTAAATCCTGCTGTTAAAAATCTTATCACATCACGCATTTCATACCAACTAGTCATGACCTCAAATAAAACTCACAACGTATTATATGGTACTGATATTGGCTCGGTGTGTAAAATATTCCTTTTATTACTCAAGATGTTTGTCTACCTGGCTAAGGATCCCACTCATTCGCGCCTTTCCAACCTTACAAGTCAGTCCTTCAAGATATTCACTCTGGAAATGAAGTTGACTGATGAACGAATTTGGGCTGCAATTTTTCTTCATAGAGAGACCGAGCACCATCAAAGTCCCTGCGGAGATTTTGTCACGTCCGAAACGCTCACTTCCTCGACTGGGGCCGCTCGGAAGGACGCAGGACGAGTCAGTTGCTCCTATAAGGATTGTATATGCATTCGCAAAACACTGTCCGCTGCTGAATATGTTATGAGCGCTATTTTCCAAATGGAAGTTTTATATATTTATATATGAATATCTACTCTCTGGTTGTTCTCGTCCATTCCTTCCGAGTTTCGGTGGATGGGCGAGGAGTGTGGCCAGGAGCCAGCTTGATTTAACTCAATTAACCTCTCAGATTGGTCCCGAACTTAATTAAAAATATCGATGACCTGGGCGGGAAGGCGCGATCGCCAGCGCCGGTTTGTAGTCCTAAACTGCGAAAGCGCGGGTATTAAAATATTAAAAGTTCTTCCGTTCTTCCGCTCTCTCGTCCTTTTTCCGGGCGATATTATCCTGGCTGGTCGGTTCTGACTGAGGGCTTTGTACATCAGGGGTCAGCTCTTTCGAGCAATAATTGGACACAAGAGTGCGCGAACCAGTTTACAAGTACGCAGCAGAAAAGATTTCACCCCTGCGGCGCGTTACTGCTACGTATCCTGACAGGATAATGCTACTGAAGCTATTTCTTCCTGTGTCAAGCGCGGCTCGAAAAAAATGCAAACCGCTGTATTTGTCTTAAAAGTAGGGTGTAGTTTGCATTTATCTACATTCGAGGATTGAAAATAAAAATAAAAAATTGTGCTAATAGTTTTATAACTAAGTAAGAAATAGAAAATTATTTTCTTTTATTAGATAAAGTACTAAAACGTTCTTTAAAATTAACTTTACATTATTGGAAAAGCTAACGTCTAATCTATTAACATCTAAATTTTTCATTCACAAGTGCTTGAAAAAAAATGTCAAGTATGCCATGAAAGACCTTCCAAAGGAGCCAGCTAGTAGTGAGGAGTTAATGTTGCCGAATAAGTTTTAGGTATGTTCATCATTATCAATACTTAGGTGCATAATGTAATTTAGTTTTGTCTCCAAATTAATTTTGTCTTTCCTAAGTAATTAACGAAGTTTAAGAAGAGCTCACTTTTAGCAAGCATTGCAGCTGGAGAAGATCGTTTGCCGTTGTTCGAAGCAATAGAAAATATTCTAATATTAGAAAAGACAAGGATACGGATCATTGATAAAGCTTCCGATGCCGTTCCTAGTAGTATCTATCAGTTATATCCAATACTGGCCAGTGTCGGTGCTCATAATAAAATTCTTCCTGTGATTTTTTACTTGATAACCAATAAAAATCGGTTCCTCTTTGTGAGGTTATAATTTAGAAAATTATAGGTTTTGGCAAGGAAATTTGAATAATTATCTCTCCCAAGTATATAAGTGCTGATTTTGAATCAAGCCTGATGGTGATCTAAGTGCAAGAAATGTATTTCAAATCATTTGGCGTGCAATGATGCTGCGGGGCACCTTCCAGCTCTTGGAGGCTCGTTGGAAATGGCTTACTATAACTAATTAAGAGGTAGATAGACGAAACTCAGCTTTATGACAAGTTATCTTATAGTGTATTGTACTACGAGTGTGGAAATAATGCCACTGGAGAACGCATGTTCCATTCACAGAAGTTTTCCTATTCTTCGTACGACGGTCCCGCATTTTTAAAAACAATGAGTTTTTCAATTTGAGATTTTCCCAAAAATTGGTATTTATCAGTTTTGACTAATCGCTACTATTAGAACTTGAAATTAGAGTGCAGAAAGTGAATACTTTCTTTACCAAAATAAGAAAAAATATTATGTTACCAGAAATCAACCAAAACCTCGTTGATTACGTAACGTAGAAAGTGTTATTAATCTAATGGAAGGGTAGTGGTTACGAATATATTGTGATGGTGCTTGTTATTGATACAAATAATTATACTCAGCTCATATTTCGATTACTCAAAGGTATGCCGTTAGAAAGAACAAGACCGTTCAATTTGATTTAACCTGGAGGTTTTACAATTACTCGTGTTTAATCATATCTGTAGCAAAGTATTATGGACCTTTTAAGAAAAATATAATTTTGCACCGTTAGAAACAGGAAGAATTTGGACACAAAAACAAGTCACAATGATACCACTCATCGTTTTAACAACAACTATCACACCAAATTAATAAAAAATACATTTCACAATTAAATTTAAATAGCACCTCCTCACACAAATACAAATAAATTATATTACCAACGTGCTGTGAAAAATTTTCTAAATCAAAAATATGTAGTAGAATCTAATTGGACCTGGTAAAAATCTCGTCTAATGGAAAAAGTAAACAGAATCTTGTCATAAAGAAGACAATAATAATAATACCGGTCTTTATTTTTCAACTGAAACGGTATAATACATTACATGTACAAAAGGAAGAAAGAAATGCAATATAAATTGCAAAATTCTAAAGTGTGAGCTACGTGCCATACGGAAACGCTTTTGATTTTCGGCTCAAGCTTTAATAATGTCTAATATAAATCGCTGTTGTTATAATTAATGTCATTGTTGGTATAAGAAATTGTAGTATTTACTCGTAGTGCTTGTGTAAAGTGCAGACGTATTTCAATTCAACACTTCTATAGTTTACTTCTGTTTTGCTTGGCCCTATGGTTTTGGAATAAACTATGTAATGGTTGTGTGTAATGGATGTTATTCGGCTGCAGAATACGTATACGCATCCCGGACGCGTACTATCAGTGAAGTCCACGAAAGTGGCTGATTTGGCTGCCTAGCCTAACAGGCACTGAGAAAACATCGAGTAATACAAAGGAGCGTCTCCTTTGTTAATTTGTGTAACTACGTTATGTGTACTCGATTTTAGTTTAAGAGATATTGGTTTGTATTGTAAAAACTAATATAGTTACTTTATGCAGACTGCTCTTTATCTATTTCACTCGAGTACAGCACGAACTCTTGGATTTTTTATTCTACCTATAAGGGCAATTAATTGAGAAAAGTAATTTTGCTAACATTTATCCTAATTTTTCTAACTACATCAAAATACTAAAAGTCGGAAAGGTTTCTTGTTCGACATAGGGTTCAGAAATATGGACGATAAATAAAAAATGTGAACGACGACTAAAATCGCTTGAAATGAAAGGCTGCAGAAAGATCTGCGGTGTATTCCGTTTGGACAAAATACGCAATGAAAACATTATAGAACGTATGGATGTACAGGAATTAATTGTCGGCGTAATTGAACAAAAACAATTGCTTTAGTATGGACACCATAGAAGAATGATCGATACAAGATGGCCTCAAAGAATATACGAATGGGTTCCATGGAAAAAGATGAAATAATAAAGACCGCATGCGCGATGGAAAGTCAAGGTAGCAATAGCGATGCGAAAAAACTCTTCATGATGTTGTTGGTTGTATTAAAAATAGATTTCTTAATACAGAAAATCGTGAAGAGTCGTAACACAATAAGTTGAAAACTCTGTTGATGGAAAATATTAATAGAGGCATTTTGTTTATTGTGCAACTACCTCCTAAATGGATGCGATATCACCAGTGGCGTATATAAAAGGAGTTCTGTTTCATTTCGTTTATACTTAAAAAACTATGTTTGTGTAGGTTTTTCCTTCGAATGAAAAGAATTGTTAAGTAAGCCTATTTTTCAAGTAAATATTATTGCAGGTCGAAACCATGACTTTTCATTTTAGACCGTTTAACCCAATTTTCGCCTGCTGCGCATTTAAAAAAATGAGAGTCACAAATTCTGGCATGACTCTTCCCTAAATACATTGTTATATACGCCACTGGCTTTCGCTGTCAGCAATGGAAAGGTAAGAGGATTATAGATATGTAGAGAGATAAATGTGAATTTGTTGGCAAGATGTCAGCTATCTTTTCCTCATAAATGTATTTCTTATTTTGTTATTGTTTGTTTATTTGTTCGTATGCCTTTAATGGACCAGATCTTCGCTCTAATGACTGAAAATGTAACTATACCATAGCATCCAGCTTCAAAGAATGTGCGACAAACAATACTTGAAATTACTAACACTCCAAGACCATATACTCATAGCAGTACTGAGGCAGTACTCCGGAATAAACAGCTGCAAGGGCACGTTGACCATTTGGTGATGAACTTATAATATAAACGAAACAGTACTATATCAAAATTTTCACATTTTAGATATAGTTAGTGTATAGGTTACCGTTAACTCTGCTTTGAACAATGAGAAGAAAATGGCTTAGTTAACTGCTAATCTAAAACTAACAATAGAACTTGAGGATAAAACATACACAAATTTTTAAAAACTGCCGGAATATTAAAGTTACTACAAAAGTATAAGGAATTTATATTCACAAAGCCTAAAAGTTATACAATCCACAAATAAAAAAAATACTTAATAAACTTGAACATTCAATTTAAATTCTATATCTTCCATCTTGGTTGTGTTAATTCTGAATATCTCCATTTCTACTAAAATAATAAAATTGCCAGCTTTTCAAACTTTCTTTGCTTCACCACGTTTGGCAATATTGCTGTTTCTAACGGCATCAATGAAATTAGTAGCAAAGCATCAGGCCTTGACAATCTAAGCATTAATACTATTGCTTCATTATTACTGTGCCATACGTTACACATATCAGAAACCTCTGTCTTTCAAAAAACTAATTTCCAGATTTTATTAGAAAATAGCAGTCTAAAAACATTCATTATTTGTTTATATATCAATTTGTAATTTTAGATATATAATACACAAATTTCTACTATTTTGGAAAATACTGAAATCGTATGCTTCTTTATTTTCACATGCACTTCTTATCGACTAATACCAGAGCAATTTGTTATTGTCCTTTTACATTTAGACCAATTTTTACCCTGAAATGTCTCAGAGAATTGAAATGGTACAAAACTCCTGTTTTACCGTATTCGTTATTCCGATCTTCTCGAGTATGGTTCCTGGAAAACGAAGCTGGTTGAATTGAACACACTTGCTTGCTTTCATTATTAGATGTGTATATTTATACCATGATGAAAAAAGTGGACGTGACTACCTCCCTGGACTTTCCCATACTCAAAACTGTTCATATCGTCTTTATTCAACAGTCTTTACAACATATCAAAATTTCAACTCGATGACTCACGTCTTCACCGTGATAAGCGTTTACACTTTCACGTAAATTACGAGTAAATATAAAAGAATGTGTAGTTCAAAACGTGACCACCGAGCTTCTGTAGATGGCGCCAAGTGGACAAGCCGCCACTGTGCTAGTTTATGTATTATTTTCCTCAAAACGGCTGTAGCACCGAGGTGAAATTTTCTAAGTACCTGGAAATTATATTTTCTAGGGCATACAAAATCGATTTTTTTATTTTCGCGGAAAAAGATTCTTTGACGCAAAAATATAACAACCGTTAGAATAAAAAAATTATTTTTCAAAAATAGAGGGGGGAGGGGGCCGGTGCGCTTACATATATCCACGAGTGTAATATTTTTTTGCATATTCATATGCTCCATTATGCCCTGAGCAATTCAGTGGAAACCCCAGCTACCTATCTTGTTTTGTTTATTAATTAAAGAGGTTTAAATTTTCAAACTTCAAAGCTTCGTAGAGGGCGCCACAGATAATTCATGAGATTCTTTAAAAAATAGATCGATAGCCCTTTTCGGGGTCTATCAGTGTATGAAGTTTAAACAAATTCCTGTGGCAGTTTTTGAGAAATGATTTTTAGAAAATTTCCAAAATTTTGAAAATTTGTAATTTAGGCCCCTTAATATTTTTCAAAACACTTTTTATATCACCTCATGTTAGCCTTTATATACTATTCAGAAAACAAAAATCAATTGAATCGATTCATCCGTTTTTGAGTAATAGGGCGTTAAACTCAAAATTTTCAAAGAATCATAGCGCCCTTCATTTTAAACATAGCGAGTTCGGCAAAAAACTAGCAGATTTGTCTTATGACCCTCTATCGTTATCCGCGATAAAATTTTCAAAATTTTAATCACGAAAACAGTCGTACCAAAAAAACATGCGTAACTTCCGCTTCCGGTTTCGGATTTTTTTGAAAAGCTTATTTTGTCGATGAATTTTCGATACACCCCCGCATTCCAAAGCGCATCAAAATCGGAGCAATACTTTCGGCTGTAGGAGCGTCACCCACCCACACACCCACACACCCACACACCCACACACCCACACACCCACACACAGACAGACATTTTTTGAAAACCAGTTTTTTGGGTCCCTAGAGGCCCAAAACGGATATTTCTGTGAAAATCTCGATTTCCAAAATTTTCACGATTCCAAGACTTCCCTATACCTATTGGTATGGGAAAGTAAAAAAGAAAGAAGTTAAGAAAAATAGAGAAACAATAAGATCTTATAGATTAAAGAATGAGGAAAAAGCCAAGAAATTCAAAGAAACAATTGAGAGAGAAATAGGAGACATCATAATTGAAATAGAGAACAAGGATACGGAAGAAGTGTGGAAAATATTCAAAAATATAGTCACAGGAGCTGCCATGAGGGTATGTGGTACACACAAAGAAAAAAGCAACAAGAAACAAACAGCTTGGTGGTCAATAGAAATAAAACAACAAGTAAGACTAAAGAAAACTAAGTGGAAAAAGTACTTAAACAACAGGGCAGAGGAGAATTATGAGGAGTACAAAAATAAGAGAATTCAAGTTAAAAAGATCATCCGAGAAGCCAAACAACAGACATGGAACGAGTTCGGAGACAAATTAGAAAAAGATAGCAAAGGAAATCAGAAGCTATTTTTCAAAGTTCTAAAGAGCCTGAGAAACAATAGGAATACAGAAATAATTGCCATAAAAAACGAAAAAGGGGAAATATTGAGGAGAGAAAAGGAAGTCATGGAACGATGGAAAGAGTACTTCCAAAAGCTGCTTGTAACGGAAACAGAAGACGAAAGAGAACGGGCCCAAGACACTGATAACGAATTAGAAGAAAGAGCAGGAGATGAGGAGAACATAATTAAAATGGAAGAACTGGTAGGGGCGATAAAGGAACTGCAAATGGCAAAGCACCTGGCGAAGATAGAATCACGACGGAAATGATGAAGAACATGGGAGACAGTGGAGAGCGAATGCTACTGAGGATATTCAATAGAATCTGGCAGGAAGAGACAATACCCAAAGACTGGAAAATAGGGCGAATACTCCCAATCTATAAAAAGGGAGATGCGACGGACTGTAATAACTACAGAGGCATAATATTATTGAACACTCCAATGAAGTTGTTTGAAAAAATTATAGAGAAAAGGTTAAGAAAAGAAGTACAGCCAACACTACTACAAGGACAAAGAGGATTCAGAAAAAGGAGAAGTACACAAGACCACGTATTCACGTTAAAAGAAATTATAAATAGATCATTAGCAAGGTCAAAAAATTTTTATTTTGCATTTATGAATATGGAGAAGGCCTTTGATCGGGTACCAAGAACTAAAATGTGGGAATGCCTGAAAGAGAAAAAGGTTAATGATAAATTAATAAGAGTAATCAAATGCTTGTACCGAGTGACTAGAAACAAGGTAATACGTAAGAATGGAGAGTCAGACATATTCCATACAAAGGAAGGGGTCCGGCAAGGAGGAAGCCTCAGCCCGCTGCTGTTTATCATCTTTATGGACAAACTAATAAGAACGGTAAACTCAAGAACGAAACCCTGGTTTGTGGGATAGAGAAGTCTTGAAAAAGTGGAGATATCAGAGTGCGCCTTTGCGGACGATATAGCCTTAATAGCCGGAAGTGAAAACGAATTAAAGAAAAACCTGTGTGTATGGAATTAAGTCCTAACAAACAATGGAATGAGGATGAATAAGAAGAAAACAAAAATCATGGTAATAGCAGGGGAAAAGAAAGAAATGGAAATTAGAATAGACGACGAACGAATAGAACAGGTGAACAGTTTTAAATATCTAGGAGTAACCATAGACGACGTAGGGAAACAAGGAGTGGAACAGAATAGAGACAACCAATAAAGTTTACTATGCCTTGAGCAAAGGCCTCAACAAAAAAGAAATATCAAGAGAAACAAAGATGAACGTATACAAGGCGATATACAGACCAGTCCTCACGTATGGGTGCGAATCATGGGTCTTACCCGAACGAGAAAAAAGTAAGATCAGAGCAACAGAGATGAAATTCCTAGAGTCAAGAGTCAAGGGCGTTACCAAAAGAGATAGGATCAGGAATGAGGCGATATGAGAAGAACTCAACATAGAACCAGTGGAAGAGTATATTGAACGACGACAACTTGGATGGTGGGGACATCTCCAGAGAATGGAGAGATGAGCACAGACAAGGATGATTTGGGAGGCAAAAATGACAGAAAAAAAGAAAAGAGGAAGACCAGAGCAAACGTGGGATGTGACAATAGAGAAAATACTAGAGAAAAAGGGAAAAACTTGGGCAGAAGCGCGAAAAGAATAGTAGAAGATAGAAAAAACTGGAAAGAGTTCATATCGAGTTGAATCAAGAAAAGTGTGTGAAAGTGATAAAGATAATAATACAAAATGTTAGCAAAGTAGAAGTAATTGTAATACAATCCTTACACCCAAACGGGTAAATAAGGAACTTGATATATATATATTATGCCATATTGTTTTGTATACCTTAACATTTGCCATGTGAATGTTGAAAAATTAGGACTTATTTAAGAATCCAACCATACTCAGCTCACAATAATTTTAGACAATTGTTTCTCAACATTTCCAGTCCTGTTTGAGGTCGTCTAAATTTGCCGATCGTAGATTGCACCACGATACGTAATTTTGCATTTCCTTGTTGTGTATTGTAAGGTGACGTCAGGACCAAGATAATTCCTAGAGTCTCCTATAACTTGAGCCGACTGAGATCAATTGGATTAATGTAAAATATGTTTCGCCCATTATAACAGTTCGTTACTTCAGTACATTGGGCTTTTATTGTGAAACAGATTGCAGATTCACAAACTTCAGGTTAAAATATACACATTGCAACAACCAGGTAAGTCGTTCCTTGGCCTGCTAGCTTTCCCGTAGCCTATAAAAAACTCTTGTTCCTTAGAGATAGATAATTTCTTTATAATTTTTTTGTTCTGCTATTCTCCATTCTATCAATGTGTTAGTTTTACTATCATCTCAGCTTTTTTATTTACTCGAGTACGTTGTCTATTTTGCATTTATCTCTCCTTTGTCTAGCTCCCAATGCGTGCCGAACGATCAGTTTCAATTTTTTCATGTCTGATATTCGTATTTGTCTTTTTAAGACCGCATCGGAAACCCTTTGTTCTTCAATCGTGTGTTTAATTGGGTTCATTTTGAAAGCTGTGTGCTCGCCAAAAACTCCATTTCTGAGCTTGGAAGGGTCTTGATTAATAATCTAAATAAGATCACAAATCATAAAGATAGACGTTACTAGCCAATATGGCAATAAAAACATGTTCAACTAATTTGTTCTACTAATCCAGTAGGTTTTTATATACCACCACTTAATTCTTCAGATACAAATCGATTGAAAAAACAACCTGTTTATTTGTTTGTAGAGATTCATCTGTTGAAAATTCAAGTCCGTCATCTTCAAAGAAAAATGCTTCAGGTGAGTAGCCAAAAGTAAGCTACTTAAAAATTGCTCAACTCTAAACAGAATATACTGTTACTCATTTTGTAATTTTCCATATAATAGTTGAAATAATTAATCGCATTTGGCAATTTACATTTATTTCATAAAAATACAGTTTTTCTACCTGCTGGTTAGGCAACCCTACTAAATGTCATTTTTTGGCAGTGGTCTATTGTGATATGTTTTTCGGACTTTTTCCACTGTCTAGGGTGTAAATAACACAACGTTTCGGGAGTTTTGTTCTACTCCCGTCTTCAGGTGTTCCTTGTTAGTCCTGAGAAGGACTGATATTGTACGTCTTTCAACGCGCATACAGCGGTAATATATATATAAGTTTACAACTAAAATATATAACCGCCCTGGTGGCCTAGTGGTTAGAGTGGCAGAGTAGTAATCACAGCGATCAGCGGTTCCGGGTTCAAACCCCAGCGGGAGGCCTCAAATTTACGTTGAAAAACGTACAATATCAGTCTTTCTGAGGACTAACCAGGAACACCTGAAAACGGGAGTTAGAACGAAACTCCCGAAACGTTGTGTGATTTACACCCTAGACAGTGGAAAAAGTCCGAAAAACATATCAACCCTACTAACATCAGTTTTAAATTCAAACAAGGTACAGTTCAGTGTTTATCAGCTAAAAGCACACTCTTCATTCTTAGTTTTTTTCTGTTTGCAACTTTCCAATTTTTGGAACTTTGATAAGCTGAATTGGGCTGGTTTTGAGCATTTTTCGGACTTTTCCTGGCGAGTCTTGCGGCGTGTAAGTTAGAATCGCTTTCTTTTGGGAATCTAGTCTCACGGATTTGATAGCCATCTTCATTGTTGGAAGGATGTGGAGGCTTCGTAAACCCCTGTTGAAATGTTCCGGAAATTGGTGTTGATATCACCGGCATTCGCTTCGTCACGGACGGATTTGATGGGACGTTCATTCGTTCGCATGCCTGACTGTACTAGGAGGCGACATTACACCTTAAGGTTTGTAGTTGGTGTTTGCCTACGATCTCCTCTTTTGAGCGCCGTAATATATCTGGAAAATTTGTATTTTTAGCCATTTTATGTCGCACCCTGAGGATGATTTTTGTGGCGCTCTGGAAATGAGTTCGTTACCCCGATTGGTGGCTATTGGTGTTGGGGTAATTGGTGCCTGCATCGCCTGCCTGCAACCTGTTCGCTGTCCCCTCTGCGTTACACGCTTCACTGCTGGAAGCCGGCGCCTTTTCTGCTCTCTGTGTCCTTGACGCACGAGGCGTTCCGGAGGAGCTGGCACGTGTTCGACCATGGCCAGCCGTATCTGTGTGAATAGTACGAAACATTTGATTTGGGGTATTTTTGCTAGCGAACTAACCGCCTAGTTAATTGTAGGCATTTCATTCAGTACTAATAGTGATTTAATTGTAAAGGTAGCATTAGGGCTTATCATTCAATTCGTCTTACCCTTGGCCTGCGGCAAATATGAGGAGTGTTGTTTTGAATTGGGTCCCTGTAACGTAATGAAACATTCAGTTATGCTATTAAGCTCTTTTAGGACAGTTAAACTTACCTAGATTACAGGCTAGCTGTATGTAACAACGGGATCTGCCGCTAGGCCAGTGCCCCTCGAAATTTAGTTGTAGAGGTTACTTCTGTAATCCCATCGTGTATTAAAGTAAACGTCATTCGGCAATAAGTTGTGGCTAGCAAAACGCTCGCGGTAATTTAATGCTCAAAAATTGCATATTCGTAAAGCGATTTTGCAACTTGATATTTTAACTTTGTCAGGAGCATATTTAAGCCGTGTTGTTTTGAGCAGTCATCAAAATCATGATGAGTTTATGATAGAAATTGCCACGATCCTGTAATGTTCATACAACCGTAAGAGGATACAACCGTAAGAGGGTTTCGACCCTTCAAAATCTTGAAGCTGTCACATTAAGTTCGAGCTAACGTTCGGGGTAGTAGTTAGCCTTTTTGCTTGCATAGCTCTGGTGTTGCCGCACTCTGCCTCACAGGGTGCGTGAGAATTTTTGTACCTGCGTTGCCAAATAAGTAGCAGTCTATTTTTTGCGGTAGCTTACAGTTTGGTTTGCTTTATTATTGGCTTATGAATAAAATGGTTTTACAGATTATATTGATGCAGTGCCCTTTGTCGATTTTAACGTATTTTAGGTTGTTTATTGATTTGTGTGTATATTTATTATTGCTTTGTTATTGATTTGATTATACAGGGTGTTATTTAAGTACGTGGCCAAACTTCAAGATGTAATTATTTGAGCGATTCTAAGACGAAAAGTTTATATAAACATAGGTCCGGTAATGCTTCGTTTTCAAGATACAGGGTGTCAAACTTTTTTAAAAAAATAATTTTTTCGTAAAAATTTTAATAATCCTTCAGCCGATTTTGTTGAAATTTGTCAGTGTTATTTATGGTAGAAAGGGGCTAATTTAGCCCTAACTAGATTAAAATTATTAAATTCAGTGGCGTCCCGGGGGGCACCTTAACCAATATTTTTGAGAAAAAAATGTGCGCCACTGACTTCTTTAGAACTTTTATATTCTTTTTCGCATTAAACAGCTAAAAATACAACTTTGTTGTCTTTTTATTTTTTTTCGTATCTTGCTTCGTTTTTGAGAAAAAAAATAAAAATCACTTTATTGTATGTCCCTGGGACAACATAATACAAAATTAAAACTACCAAACTATCAAAAACTGGGGTGTACCTGTTATTTTTTTTCTATATCAATAGTCTATTTTAGTCTTAGAAATTGTTATAAAAATTAATGCTAGCTAAAAAATACTTTTTGTGTTTTATTAATTACCTAAAAAATGTTTTTTTGCTGTCCATGGACATGCAATAAAGTTATTTTTATTTTTTTTATCGAAAACGGAGCAAGATACGAAAAAAAATAAAGAGACAAAAAAAGTTGTATTTTTAGCTGCTTAATGCGAAGAAGTTCTAAAGAAGTGGCGCCCATTTTTTTTGTCAAAAATATTGGTTAAGGTGCCCACCGGGACGCCACTGAACTTAATAATTTTAATCTAGTTAAGGCTCAATTAGCCCCTTTCTACCATAAATAACACTGACAAATTTCAACAAAATCGGCTGAAGGATTATTAAAATTTTTACGAAAAAATTATTTTTTAAAAAAGTTTGACACCCTGTATCTTGAAAACGAAGCATTACCGGACCTATGTTTATATAAACTTTTCGTCTTAGAATCACTCAAAGAATTACTTCTTGAAGTTTGGCCACGTACTTAAATAACACCCTGTATATTTGTGATTGCTTTTGATTGTCGATTTGCCTGTTTATGTTTGTCTAGTCATTATTATGGTGTTGAATTATAGTACGAATTATTTAATAAACGCTGTTATAAGTTATTGGTCTTTGCTAATTTGATTTGCTGGATTTATCCCATACTTTGAGGAGGTCCAACTAAAGGATTAGTCGACGTCGAGAATCTGGCGCCCTCTCCCTTCGTATTCTTTTTTTCAGCGTAGCTGGAACCCCGACCCTTCTCGGCGAGTTAGCCCAATAAGGCCGATATTTACCAGCCGGCAAAATATCAAATACAACTTGCGCCACCAGGTAAGGCCAACCCTATATCCTTCGTCACAATACGTATATAACATGCACATCACGTTTCATTTTATAGTTTGAACTATCTTACGAAATCATACCTTTCATCGATGGACTGACTACCTACTATGTATATAATCCTCATTAATTGAACGCTTAATATAATAGAACGGTTGTCATAATTTGAAGAATTAATCGCACTTAAAACTATTGAATTATGGTCAGCTTTTACTTGATTTCTATTTACGATCATAATCAATGGGATCGAAAGCTTAGGATTGTCAAATTTTCTCACTGGTCTGGCTTGTTTTGCTAATAAATTTTATAGCAGCACAACCGAAATAAGTTGGGTTTTAAATGGCTTAACATAACAAGCTAAAATTAGTAGTACAAAGATTTCGCCGCAAGTTCAGTGAAAAGTGGGGTTATAGGAATGACATCTAAAACTGTTTGAGTGTTTATTATAACAGTTTAGTACATTTTTAATAAAGAATGTTATCACTGATTAGTCTTAGTATGGGTTTTACCATATTTACCCAAGAAAAAGTTATTGTACATAAAACTCACCACCGATACTGCCAATTCTTTTACGATTATTCATCATTTGCATAAACTGCATGGGAATGGGTTGAATTTGCACAGAGATTTGGTTAATAAGCCAGTCTTTCCTTTCCATACATTAGCTCTGGGTTCTTTGGGGAGTTTGTGTCAGTGTCTCAAAAATATAGAGCCATCACCTGACAAAAACGAATTTAATAATTTTACAACTTAAAACTTTATGTACAATAAGTGTATAAAGCAGATAACCCAAATTGAATGTTTATTCAACCCTAAAAACTCGTTTAGTCAAAGAAAAATGTAAAAAAAACGTTTTTGATTAAATATCAAACCTGTGGCGAAAGATTTCCATGAGAAATGAAATTACGATATAAGTAAACTTGTACAAATAGCAAGAGAAAAGAGTGTAGAAAATGATAGTGAAGTTCTGTAAAGTTTAATATTAAATAAATATGAGCAGAAATGTGTAATTTTGACACGTCAGTTCTTCATTATTAATTAATTCATTGATAGTTATTAGAAGCAGTTGTTTAATTTTGTGCCATGACAAATCGATCAATCTGAGGTTGCGTTGTGTTTTGTTTCTGGCAGCCTATAAAAGCAAAACCTCGGGATAAGGACAGGATTATGCCACATTTTATTAACCCGAACGTACTTTGTAATTCTAATTAGAGGTTAGATTACTTGTTTTGGAATCAAAACTGAATTCTGTTTAGAATAATAATATTGAAGTATGGAATTAATCTATTTTGTGGCAATTATAACAAATGTGTTCAATTACAACAGCCATTTTATTTCCAACGTGCCTTCTGAATGAGGTTCTCCTTAATTCTACGGGAACAAATGCAAACGAAGTATTTATCAACGTTGGATTTGTATAATTACAAATAATACCATCAATATGGCTGGCTGTTTCTTGGATTTTGGACGTGGAGAGCAACGGACCAGCTGCTAAGAAACGATATTCTTGTTTGGCATCGTTTCCATCAACTCTGCGGGTTGAAGCCATTGCCAAAAGAAAGGTCTGGGATTCTGGAGCAGCGAAGGAATAGTATCTCCGCTCACAACAAGAGAGGTAAAGTGCATTCAGAGGTTAGTAAACTTTTTGTTTATTTCGGGTTCAACTTATTATCTTGTATTGAGGTAAGGTGTACTATTTATCTATATATTGTTGCCTGATAAAAATCAAGCAAAACAAAGCCACATTATTGAGAACCCTGAGATTAACTCTAAAATTGATTAATTTATCGATTATTTTAAATTCAGTAGCGCACGAAATAAAAGTGTGCGTTCAACCAGAGCTATTTTCTTTGCAGTAAACGGAGATTTCAAGTATTAGTATTTGTCTTTCTATAAGTATTTCTATTGGAACCCTTTTTTGCCGTAGCGTAGGTTTACTGCACCCAACGAAAGTGTTTTTTCATAGTATAATTGTGTTGCACCCTATACGTAGGTCCTTTTTCCATTGCAGTATGCATATATGAGCTCTGTTATAAACAGTTAGTAAATTTACTACAAAAATTACAAGCGATTGGTTAATAGTAAAGAAAAATAAATAGGTACTCATGCTTTGAAAGTATGTATCCCAATTGTATTATTTAGATTAGACTGTCAATGCATATGAATTGAGACACGTAAGGTATCAGTAATTTTTAGATACCACCTAATAAAACACGAGAATCCTCAATCAAATATTATTAGTAGAAGACTAACGATATTTTTCTCATATTTGTAGCAGCTTAGTCTATTAAAAAGCAATGAATGCTACCTTTATTTATTATTTAAAGAAAGCTCAAGCAGCAGCCATTCCGT
The DNA here is from genome assembly GCA_940337035.1 of Agriotes lineatus. Lineage (NCBI taxonomy): Eukaryota > Metazoa > Arthropoda > Insecta > Coleoptera > Elateridae > Agriotes > Agriotes lineatus. The sequence goes on from CALNHX010006998.1 coordinate 23,232, forward strand.
TAGTTTATACAAAATTTGAAGTATATTTAAGTTGATAAGACAGTTTTACTAAAATGTTAGTTCTAAACGTGGTTTAAAAATAATTTCTAAAATTATTAACTTTACAAACAAGACTATCAAGAATTTTAGCTATGCCGTTTAATAATAATTTTTAGTATTTATTTTCTTATCAAGAAAGTAAGTACGTTTCCATTAATAAATGCATATAGGGTTTTTAATATACCACTCAGTGTCCGCGCATTTTACATATATTTATACTGTCTGACCCGGAGGCATATACGTAATCTGCAGACGCATAAGGTATAACCCATCACATCGTTTTTTCCGAAGTTGTACGGCCAATCAAAACAGAAGTAAACTGCAGACGTGTTGAATTATAATGCGTCTGCACTTTACGCAAGCACCGTCCGTGGCCACTACGAGTATTATTTCTTATTTACTGTATCTTGAGTTGATAAATACAGACTATTATTATTAGTATTGTGTTTTTTCTTGATACGTTCGGTTTATTCCAATTAAACGAAAGATATTTGGTCAGATGTAATTAGTTTGCACGTTTGTAATATGACTGCTTTTCGACCAAATTTCGAGCTACCAGCTATCACTACGCAAAACAATCATGTATACAACACGTATGAAAACGACTTTTTTTACTAATTTGCTTGATAAACTCGAGTTTCGTCCTCGTTAATAAAGCTACAAATTCGTGGAAAAAGTATGACTTTCATAATTAGTTGTACAACATACTATTGTATACTATCGTACAACTGTCATTAAAAATCAGCAAGATCATTTTTACGGACTAAATGTAACTTTTATTAATTTGATTATAATAGAGAAAGCCGTGGTAGACGTTTTTCAAAATAATCATGTTAGTTTTGACATTTGATTAGAATACAGAAAGCCTTACTAGAATTTTTTCAAAATACCGACCTGTCGAACAACTGAAAGTTATTGATTTTCCTTAGTTATCTGACAAATATTGGTTTATTAAGTATTTTTAACGTGTTTACTTTGAAAGTGTTCTCTCGTAATATCTATATTTAACATATTATATAACTGTAATTACCTGGAATAAAAATGTAATTTTTATTGACAGTTGCACAAAAAGTAATTTTTTTTACGAAAGTGATACTTTTGCGAGGTGAAAATGACTTTATGTTAGACTGCGCTATAAAATAGTGCTTTATTAGATAGTTTAGCATTTATAAAGTAGCTCTTTTTTCACACTACAGATGAAAATGCGAGTTGCTATGGAAATAACCAATTGTTTGCTTGCAAGAATGGTGGCAGTTTTGTTTATTACAACCACATTAAGTAAGCCAAAAACGGCCAGATCCTATATTCATTTGTAGTTTTTGCAGTACATAATGTAAATATATTTTTTTGATATTCGTAGAAAAATAACATTTACTTCTTGCTATAAAATTATTCGTTCGTAAAATTACCATGACGCTCCTCGTGGACAAATCTTCATCCCCCGAAAAAAACTATACTTTTATTTATTGACAAAAAATATACTATTTACTTATATTAATCTTTTAATGTAGTTATTATAACACCGAAAACAGTGCTAATGGAGTCTATCAAAGCACTGTTTTTGGTATTGTTATTTTCATATGAAAAACATTGAAACGGTCTACTTTGTTTCAAACAACTGACAGATTGTCATATTTATGAAATGTCAAAATTAAAAGTTTTTGATTATTTTTGTTGAAAGTATATAAAATTAATGTATTATTCTCGTTTAATAAAATGCATTGCAGCTCTACTTCTATTGGAGCACTCCTCGTTGCGCACGTCGTGCCCTAAACGCACTCGTGCTACAATAAATTAAATGTACTTCTACGACAATGCAGAAAGTACTCACTTTCTACACTTTCATTTAAGAATCATACTGTTGCTGGCTAAAACTGACAACTTTTTAACAAATGTCAAATTAAAAGATTAAATTTGTTATAGAATGCGAAACCGTCGCAGGAAAAATAGTATGTAACACACGCGTGGGGTGGCCATCGGAAAATGTATGAATACATAACATGTAGTCATTCAAAAACAACTACAGTTCCCATTGAAATCACTTGCAAAATTTGTATGTGCCGCTTTATTTCTTATTGTTTTCAAACAAGTCTAAGCTGTCGATACTTACAAATGACAATTTTGTCTAGTTCGAGAACAATAAAGACAAATAAAAAGTACATGCTTATGGCAGACGATTTAATGAGGCGAAGCCGAGGTGGACTACATAATAAGTGCCATAATCACACTTTTTTACTTGTTACATACAATATTTTTTCTACGGCACAACAGAAGTATAAAAATTTAGTTCGTTAAAACGTTTTCTGTCACAGTGTATTAGACATTCTAAGTTATACTGACATACAAATTTACGATAAACCCTGCGATTTATGATTTTAATGCACGTTACCTTGGACTAACTTTTAACACTGATGTTTAAAATAATTCACTTAGAACACTGGTTCAATAAATAGTTACTTTTGTATGTACAACGCAATAGTATACTGTACAATTAGTTAAAGTCATACTGTTTTTCACGAATTTGCAAAAAAGTTGCTTTCATATGTGTTGCTCACGTTATTTTTTGCATAGTGATCCCTTGTATCTCAAAATTTGGTGGACAAGGACTTTAAAATTTACAACTACTAAATTGACAATTCACAATTTCAATAAAATATTTAAAAAATGTTACTTTCTTTACGTTTTTTGTTTAAAAAAGTGATACTTTTTTCACGATTTCTCCTTAAAAAAAGACGAGTTACAAATAAAATGTTTGCGAACATTTAATTAATATTAAGCAAAATTGAAATAAAACTGATAGAACTGTGAAAATGAATTTATTTGATAGATTATGAATAATAATTATAAAATTTATGTCATTTTAACATTGGAACTCTTAATGTACTTACATATAGTAATTAATTAACTTTAGTATAATAGAGGGTTAAAACTGTTTAAGTTAAAATAATAAATTGAAAAATATCTTGATCCATTTTATTCACTAAATTAATTCAAACTCCACTGGACGCGTTTTAGAATGTAAAACAAATTTGCGTCCTGTTGTGTGTGTGTTGTGTGTACGAAAATAAATCACTTCACCCATTGCAAATACATTGTAAATGTCACCTTTTTACTTCCTTTTACAAGAATTCGAAATTGAGTTTTCAACAAATCTTCAGGTTTTAGAGTCCCTTGAACCCAATAAAACATGTTTTTGTTCATTGGTATGTCTGTCTGTGTGTGTGTGTGTGTGTGCGAACAGAATATCTCAAAAACGAAAAGAGGTATGACGTTGAAACTTCATATATAAGTTTTGTGTACTATCCAGATGCGACAGCAAGCTATTAAAGAAAATCGCATAACCGGAAGTATGGTGTTTACTCTTGCGATTTTTCAATTTTTTTCGATTTTTTAAATAACAGCCGTAACGATTTTTTCAGACATTACATTTTTATTACATTTTTAATGTGTATTGATGTGAGATAGGTGATTTTCCAGTTGAACACCTCTAAAATGGGTTTCTTTTGTTTTTTTTATTAATTCCTATTTTAAATAGAACACCCGTTATATTATTCCATTTTTAATTCAGCTTAAAATTTTATAGAAAATTTGTCTCTTCAACTAATGTTCTATTTTGTAGGGTTTCTGTAGAATTTGTAATTTTTGAAAATGTTTGACAAATGCTTAAAAATTAAAAATCAAATTTATGGCTAATTATAAATTCACTGTAAAAGGAAGTTGTGTGCGTGTATCACACCAAATCTTTTTCATTGTTTTCGAAAAATTACATTTTGTAAGCGCTAAATTTGGTTGAATACAGTTTGTATATCTACCGGCATTTTTTTAGGTCTGTAAACTTTCGTTGCTCGAAATATAAACATGCGAAGCTAACTTCAACTTTCTCTTCGTAGTTAGATTTTAATCAAACAGTTGTGTCGTTTACAAATTTGTACTCCTAGTCTTCTGGGAGCATACTCTCCATATTTAAAAAAAATATAGTAATTTTAGACGGTACTTGTAATAAGATATAGCAAGTCAAATCGAAACCACTGAGTAAACTGCAGACGTCTAATGTCCCTCTGTGTCTGCACTTTACTTAAACTTTCATTGGCTCCATATTAATCAATTACCGATTGTAGCCGAACAGTTGTCATAATACCTTATGCGTCTGCAGATTACGTATATGCGACCCGGAGGGCGTGGATGAGGGCCAATGAACATGGCCGACGGTCAATGTAACTTTAACAAATTATACAAGATGGAGGATGGTATTGGTCCACCATCTCGGTTATTAAAAATATTCAAGCTTTCAAAAGAAAAAAGGGTGACAAACTGAACCCAAGTAACTATAGACCTATAAGCCTGGTTCCAATTGTGTGCAAAGTTATGGAATCTATCATCGTTGAAAAGATGTCTGCCTTTCTCCTAAAGGAGAATGTTATTCCCAACGAACAACACGGCTTTCTATGTGGCCGATCTACAGTCACCAATCTTCAACAATGCGTTAATGATTGGTCTTTGGGTCTGGATAATAAGCAACCGACAGATGTAATCTACTTAAACTTTGCCAAAGCCTTTGACAGGGTACCCAGAAGACGACTAATGCATAAACTGAATCATGTTGGAATACGTGGCAATCTTTTACTCTGGATTAAAGATTTTCTGAACGACAGAACTTTCACCGTCCGGGTAGGTGACTCGTTTTCCACTTCTAGAAATGCCCTTAGTGGCGTCCCACAAGGATCCGTTTTGGGTCCAGTGTCATTTTTGGTATATATCTCAGACTTACCACTGCACTTTTAAGCATCACCTCCAGCTCCAGAATGACCTGACTGGTGGTGTCATGAATGGCTACTGCCTGTGAACAGTGAGAAATGTGCGGTGATTCATATCGGTAAAAATAATCCGTGCCTTTCTTATAGCATTAATAACATCGAGCTTAGAAATGTCGATTCGTACGTTGACCTTGGTGTTCAAATAAACAAGAACCTTACGTGGTCCGGTCATGTTATAGAGGCATGTAAGCGTGCTAACAAAAACCTTTTTCTGCTAAAGAAGTGTTTTACCAGCGTGTCGTATCCGGTTTTTATTAAACTGTACAAAACTTTTGTGAGACCTCATCGTGCTGTGACAGTGAAACAGTTAAGACGTATTGTGCAGTGCTCTGACCTCGGAAATTGCAGTGTAGCAGTTTTATGCTGCGTGTGTTGTTTGATGTAGGTCAATGGACGAAATACTATATGATGAAAATGCGATAAAATTCCAACGAAGGTTGGCCTAGACAGCAAAAAATGTACAAACAGCCGTCGAGCCCGTCGACACCTAGAGAATCCCAAGAAAACCAGGTCGCAGAGGAAGCAAATTACTACAAAGCGTGGGCAACCGAAAAAACAGCTAGGGAAAGATTCGAGTTAAAGCTAACTGAACTAGTTTTACAGATGACTGAACTGAAAAATCAAACACCTAAAATAACACCTAATACACAGGCGTTAGAGAACGGAATCATACTGAATTTACAGACACAATTAAACGACGCCATGGCCGAAATCAAAGCACTCAGAGAGCAGCTAGTAATACTGCAGGCCAAGCCTGATAACAAAAAGTATAGTCCAGTAAATTCGGATGATGAGGAAGCACTCGTTTCTAGGGAAACAGATTGGCTTATAAAAGGAAATAAGCGCAACAAGAAAAGGAAAGCAGAGGAATCACCAGAAAAATTAGAAAACAGCCCAAAAGCGGAACCAGCAAAATTAGGTAAAACTGCAAAACCGGCAAAGCCGCCACCAATTATAATAAGCAATGTACAAAATTATAATGAGATCAAAGCTAAATTGCAATTTAATAAATTCAACTGTAATACCAGTATGATGAACAATAAACAGGTCAAAGTGAACGTTAGTACTGAACCGGAATACAGGGAGCTAACATCATTAATAAATAAAACTGATCTGTAGTGGCATACATATGAAAACAAAGCCACCAGAAATATACCCGTGATGGCGAAAAATCTACATCCATCATGTGAGCTTAAAGAAATAGTGAAGGAGCTTGAAGAAAAAGGATTCAAGCCAGTAAAAGTGGTTCAAAAACTCAAAAAAACAATAGAGAAGAATGAGAAAAAAATACATCCGTTTGCCATTATATATGCTAGAGTTCCATAACACCGATGACATAAATAAAATATTTGCAATACAATATCTAAACCACATGAGGGTAAAAATTGAAGCAATGAGAAGCAATAAACTCATACGGCAATGCAAAAAATGCCAAAGATATGGGCATACCCAAACATTTTGCAAACATACCTCCACCTGTGTAAAATGCGCAGGTAATCACTTGTCAGCGACATGCACTAAGGAAAATGATACCCCTGCAAAGTGCACAAACTGCTCTGAAGCCCATCCTGCCAACTACAGGGGATGCGTAGTGGCGAAAGAACTGCAAAGAAGAAGGTTTAACGCTTTAAAGACAAAAAATGCAACAAAACCTCGCCCAAGGACATTCGTCTCTAATAAGACCCAAGCTAGCGTATCATATGCACAAGAAGCACAGAGTCAGAAGGAAGATCCTACTCCCTCTACATCTAAACCTGAACCATCCATAATGCAAATGCTGCAAGATGTGTTGAAATCTATAAATCAAGTAAATAACCGACTTGATAAACTAGAAGCCAGACACACTGGTGCCATCCCTAAACAGAAATAAAATCATGGACCAACGAGACCTACGGATTGCCATATGGAATGCCAACGACATTCTCAACAAATAACACTCTTTGGAAGTTTTCCTCAATTCCCAGAACATAGATGTGTGTCTCATCTCAGAGACACACATGACCACCCAGTCATATTTAAAGATAAGAGGATACAAAACTTACCATACAATCCATCCGGATAATCAAGCAAAGGGTGGAAGTGCGATTGTCATCAAGGAATTCCTTAACCACTTTGAAGAATGCCACTTACAACGTGTTGACGTTCAACTTACCGTAGTAGGGATTAGTGAATAACTAGTGAATAAAACTACAGACTGGGAAAGTTTTAAAATGGACCTACAGAAAAATATCAATCTACGTGTTAGCCTAAAAACAAGCGAAGAACTAGAAGCTGAAACTGAAAACTTAATCAAGCTCATACAGGCAGCAGCATATAACAACACAAGGAAAATTACGCACAAAGCCAAAGGTGTAAATTACCCAATAGAAATCAGAGAAATAGTCAAGGAAAAAGAAAGAGCTAGAAGAAAATGGCAACAATCACGAGATCCTTTAGACAAAACCATTCTTAATAATAAAACACAACAACTTAAAAGAGAGATACAAAAGCTAAAAAAAGACACCATCAATTCATACCTGGGAAAACTAACGGTGAATGAAGAAACTGACTATTCTATTTGGTGAGCTACCAAGAAAATCAAAAGACCTATATCGTCAATACCACCAATTAAAAAAGAAAATGGCCCGTGGGCCAAAAACAACAAACAAAAAGCGGACTTGTTCGCCGAGCATTTGGCAGACATCTTCACATCTAACGAAACACAAGCTAATAATACTCTGACCACTTTTGTTAATCTAAGAACAGAAAATATCACCCCTGTCACTCCAAATGAGGTAGCTAAGGAAATAAAAATAAACCTAAATTTAAAGAAAGCGCCAGGATACGACTTGATCACTGGAGAAATCTTGAAGCAGCTGCCTAGAAAAGGCATAGTCATGCTGACTTACCTCTTCAACGCAGCCCTAATGCTCCAATATGTTCCTGCCAGCTGGAAGGTTGCAGAAGTGATTATGCTACCTAAACCAGGTAAGCCGCCAAGACTCGTCATTAATAGAAAAAATAATTAATGTTATGGAACCTTATCTGGACCAAATTAAAGAGTTGTTTATGTCACTTGTCGCCAACATACTCAGCAATGGCAAGTAATAAGGAAAGAGTAATAAATAATGTAACAACAGCCAATTGAAACGCCAATGGACATAAAAGACAAATATCTATGTTTATAGAATTTCTAAATAGACATCAAGTAGATGTAGCACGCATCAGTGAAACTCATTTACTAGCAGATCAAACATTTGACATACCGGGTTAGTGTATCATAAGAACAGATAGAGAATCTGACAAAGCAGCGACGGTGTCGCAATAATACACAAAAAGAACATCAAAATGGTTCCACTACAGTTACATCTCTTGCAAAGCATTTAAGTAATAGAAGCTAAGCTAATTCTCCAAGACAACAGTAAAATTAAAATAAGTTGTGCATACAAACAACCTAATAAAAGTTTAATCCAACAAGATCATCATCATCATTATCATAATTTTTTCCTCTTAGACTCTTACATGTCGAGGATGTCTTTTTTCAGTTTGCTCTAGGGGTTTTGGTAAAATTTCGCGTCTTTTCTATTTTTCGCCAGAGTTCTGCCTTTTGTCCATGTTTCCCTCTTTTTATCAACTGATCAATTATGCTTTGGTTCCATGTTTGTTCGGGTCGTCCGCGTCTATTTTTTCCCTGTGTTTTAGCTTCCCATATCTTGTTTACCTGCCTATTGCTGCCCATTCGAGAAATTTATCCCAACCGCCTTAATATCTGCTCTTCAATCCTTTTTACAAGTGGCGTTGTATCTAGTTGTTTTCTAATATCTGTATTGCGAATTTTATCAATTTTTCTAACTCCGAATATGCTTCGCAAGAATTTCATTTCACATGCTTGTATTCGGTTCGTCGGGTTTTTGCTTAATACCCAGTTTTCGGATGCGAACGTTAAAATTAGTACAGACATTGTGTTGAAAACTGTGGTTTTCGGTCTCTTACTAATTTCTTTGTTGTTCAGGCAGTTTCTATTCAAGGAGTAGAACACTCTTCCAGCAGATTTAATCCGGTTGTTTAATTGCGCTTCGTTGGTCCCTTATTGGGGTATCGTTTTTCATTAGATTTTGTATTTATTTACTTGTTCTAAACTTTCTTTTTGCGAGGCTGTTACAGTGGTTTTTGTCTTCTTCCTGTTAATTTCTAGTCCATATTTTGCAGCTTCTTTCTTCCATGCTTTCAGATTATTTCCAAGATCTTGCTTATTCGCGGCTATTAGTACTACGTCCTCAGCAAAAACACACATTTCAATGTCGATTTCTTGCATATTATGCCAGCGTGCTTTATATTTCTTCAAGAGGGTATTTGCTAATTTCGTCCATTACGCATGTGAAGAGAAGAGGACTCAGAACTCCTCCTTGTCTTACTCCTTCGTTGATACAGAATGGTTTTAAACTAGTATTGCTTGTCCGAACTATATTGGTTGTACTGCGATATATACTTTGTACCGTTTGGACTTTTTCTTAGTTGATTCCTTTTCTGTTTAAACTTTTCCATATTTCTCTCCTTTTAACTTTATCAAATGCTTTTTCCATATCATTTACCTTATTGGTGTCGGCTTTACAAAATACCTTTATACTTACTTAACTTATTAACTTAATTAGTTATCCACCAATTTACACCATTCTTTTCTATTACTTGTCATTGACTTTGCCTCCATTATTGTTTTTCCTTTCCTTGTTAGTATTTTTCCTATAACATTGTCCCACGTTTCTTGTGGCCTTCCCTTTTTCCTCTGGCCTACTTTTCTTGTTTCCCATATTTGTTTTACATGTCTATTTTCCTCCATCCTATGTAGGTGACCCCACCATGCTAGCTGTCGTTCCTCGATGAGATTTGTTACTATGTTTATTTCTAGTTCTTCCCTTATCTGGCTACTTCTTATTCTATCTCGCAAGGTGACACCTTTCACTCTTCTCAGGTATTTCATTTCCGTAGCTTCCAGTCTTGATTTCATTTTTTGTGTCAGTACCCACGATTATTTAATTGCGTCTTGATGCCTTTCCCAATTTCAGTTGTCCTAGTACAGTCGTGTTCAAATAAATCTTGGACAGTGTTTTTTTCACATGCAGGTTGAGTTAAAAACTGAAGAATATCTCCATGGATTTCCTCTTATCAGAAGGAGTTACAGATTTCATTACCCGTTAAAGTTTAGTGTAACTCTTTCTGATAGCAGGAAATCCATTGAGATATTCTTCAGTTATTTGAACACGACTGTACCTCTTTAACTTCTTCTACTGTTATGTAATTCCAGCTTTCCCTTCATTCTATGGCTTTCTTGAGGTTGCTTTACTGATTTATTACACTTCTCATTTTCTCCTTAACCTAATAACTCCTTAAAGTACTCTTTTCATTGGTCAGTGATATATTTTCCCTCTACAAGGGTTTCCGCTATCTTGTTTTTGATTTGTGTATGGTACATTCTTTTTAGTTCCTTAAGTTTTTAAACGTTGTGTAAAACATCTTGACATTTTCTTCGTTGTTGGTCTCTAGTCTTTCCAAATTCCTACCAGCTTTTCCTCTTTGCTTCTGTTAGTTATTGTTAGTTTGCTTTGTTTTTTGTAGAGCTGTTCATTCTCTAGTCTCTTTTTGCCTATGTAGTTTTTCCATAACATCTTTTCCCTCTTTATTTCGTCTTTAACTTGCTGGTTCCACCAAGGTGTGTCTTTTTTACTTTTGTTTTGCTTAGTGGTTCCGCTACTTCTTCAGCTACTTTTAGTCTTTTCATTTTAAAATTCTTTTAGTCTGCTTTGATTTGGTTCGAACTGGTGTTCCATTTTTATTGTGTATTGTTGTTGTATTTCGCTTCTTCTCAACTTCTACACTCCAAAAATATAAGAGAAATCTTCAGTGACAGCGACCCTACACTACTAATAGGAGACCTGAATTATAAATGCACCTCACGGGGATGAAGAGGAACAGCTCAAGCTGATCCAAATTATTAAAATTTGCAACAGAAAGCACAGTGAATACCTACTAACTAGCTCTTACAACACCGACACACTTACCTTTCCGAGCAAATTACAAACCTGATATACTCGATATTGTATCAACCAAAAATTTTAGAAGGTATGACAAAAAGCTGTCATCGAACTCGACTCTGACCACCTATGAATAATTTTAATATCTTTCAACCAGCAGGTAGAATTCATTAAAACATACCCTAGATTAATAAATGGACCAATAGAATGGAAAGAGTTTGGTAATCGGATGGACGAGCAATTAAAAAGCCCAGCTAATATCAACACCGTAGAAGAAATTGATGCCGCAATCGACAGCTTTACTAAAACAATCAAATGATCGATCGAGATAACTATCAGCATAATAGTAATAATAATAATAGAAGAACCATAATTGACGAAAAAAACATAGAATTAGACGACAGTGGCAAAGGAATAAATAACCCCATCGTAAGAAGATACTGAACAACCTAATGCACCAAACAACAAAAAAGCTTTAGATCACTATCGGATAAGCAAATATCACTCTTCACTGCAGGATATCCACCCAAACGATCCTAACTTATGGAAAGCTACTAATAAAATTCTTTAAAAAACGACACAGCATATCACCAATACTAGCTAATAATAAGTCCTATATAACAGACCAAGAAAAGTGCGAAGTATTTGCGAACTATCAAGAAACAGTATTCACCACATCGGATAATATAAATCATAAAGAATTCTTTGCAGAAATCAACAAAATGACTGAAAACATTAGTACACTTGAAGTAGGAACGATGGAACCCACAACACCCATTATAAATAAACTATCAAATAAGAAAGCACCAGGGCGCGATCAAATAACTAACATAGTTCTTAAAAACGTAAGAAAATTATAACTCTCTTAACTACAATATTCAATGCTTTTATGAGAATAGATTATTTTCCAAAACAATGGAAAACTGCTCACGTTACGATGTTTAAAAAACCTAAGAACGATCCAAAATCACCCGTCAACTACCGCCCAATTAGCTTGCTAAGTACCATGTCTAAACTACTAGAGACAATTTTACATTATAGAATTACTAAACACCTTAATGACCACAACTTCCTCAAACTGAGAAATGCATTTATTATTGGTCTGATTTTAAAATTACGATGTTACGTTTTGTTTGCGCATCTATGGTTTTCGAGGTCTATGGCTCCGATTTTGTATTTTCGCGCGGCCCCGCCTCCCACGATTCTATCAGTTCAGGCAGTTTGGCTTGTCGGCGCCTGTTCTCCTTTTGATGCAAAATGGTAACATCGGTCTAGCATTGTAAAACTTGCCGAGTGGTTTTTGCGGGCATGCAAGTCCGGGAATTGGGTTCACGGTTCTCGCCTGATGTTGTGGAGCAGTAGTACTCACAGTTTTTTAGTGAGATATTGGTTCTCTCTCAGTTTGGGCGAATTAGAAGCGTTTTACCGAGGCTATCTTCCACGTGGCCCAATACCATCTGGGGTGAGTTATTTGACGCTCTTCGCGCTATGCTCTAGCGAAAGCGATATTAATTTTATCTTGGGTTTTCTCTTTATTAGCGGTTAGTTCGGAGCCCCGATTACGGAGGCTTTTCGTGCCCTGTGCAATCCTCACCTTTGCCATCGAGCCTTGAACCTTGAAGCAGCGATTGTGGATGTGCAAGTTGCCAGCCTGTGGATGCTTGGGAAGCGCCCTGTTTCGTTTATTTGCCCTCCTTTTCATATACATAACTTGCAGACGGAGAGCAACTAGGGTAGATCCAATATCAGGTTTTATGCACCTTTTATCTAAAAAAAGCTACAACGAGCTGTGTGCCGTGTTTCGGTGCGAAAGGCTTCGCCCGTTTTGCTATCGCATGTAACCAGAGTTTCGAAAATCAGTTAACTCTGTACTATTAATTACCTGAAATTTGTGGTGAATGTTTAATGAATTAATGACAATGGTACTGTGATACTAGTTTTGTGGTTTTTAGTTTGTTACTGCTACCTGTACTTGAGGTGAGCTTCTCTTTCAGAATATTTTGTGCTACTTGAGTTTACGAATTCTCTTTGAATCGCTGGATACACTTGTCGTTACTTATTAAACATTCGTTGGCGCCCCCTTTTGGCTTTTAATTAATTCGGAAACTTAAAGTACTGCACGTCAGGAATTATTGATCAAATATAAACTTTTTACTCTATTTATAATAAATATTTCCTTTAAAATACCCTCAGGTTTTCGAAACCCCACATCAGTCTAACCTTATTAATTAGATCTCCTTCGCTGTAGACCATGCACATTCCGAAACTAGAAAATATAAATTTTGTAGATTTTTGTTACAGCCAATTTATTAACTCCAACTAGCAAGGGCATCCATTTACAATACATCTCTCGATATCAGCATTCTATTCATTGATAGGTCAATATTCAAGAGCAACAGATTCTTTGCTACGTGTAAAAAAAGTGATTTGCTTTAGAATTTATTTTGTTCTATAAACATGGTTGTATAAATGCTATTTTAACATAGCTTAATTGGCCGCTGGCATATATGCCGATAGTGATTATCAGAGGCGACGTGTTTTAGCCCGAATAGTGTCCTCTTCCCTACGTAGCTTCAGTCTGACAATATATATGTAATTTTCGTGCTCCATGTTAGCCCGTTAGCTTTTGGTATTTGGAGAGATTCCGGATGGATCATTCATTTCAAGTTGTTGGTCACCTTGGCAATAAATCCTGTACCACAGAGTGAGTGTATAATCCATTTTTGGTATATGAGTAGCATTGTGTATTTAGCTAGTTGTTTTCTGGGGGGTTCTAAAATTCATCAATTAAACATGTCTTAGGTGACGTGTATTTGTATTTCTTCCATTTTGTGAGCATCAATTTGACTTTGATTCACATCGCTTGAGCAATCCGCTTTGCAGCCACATTTCGCTTGCGACCTGGTGATTTCTTCAAGCACCAGCAACCTGTAGTCAGCACAGCTGGGAGAGCCCGCTTGGAGGGTATTTAACCATCTACTGCAGAAGCCTGATCTCTCAGATCAGTAATTACGACCTAGTGAACTACGTCGCCGCAGCCCCATTAGAGTTGTGAAATTATATTTTCTTAGCGTAGCGTTCTGACTTTCGTATAGTGCTGTTCCAACCTAGGCACTTGCTTGGCTCCCTTCAGGACGCAGCCGATTCCAAATTGGGTTAATGATATTTGCCCTACAAGTATTCAAGGGTTAGCGTAGAGCGAATTAGAGAATTACTGCTTGTAGTTTCTTCTTGCGTGATCCGCCTTTAATTGCTCATTGTTGTGTGGTTAATTACTAGTATAAAATGCTATTTGGGGTGCACTTTTCGCTTAAATCATACTTTTAGGACCTGTTGTACTTGATTTTCTATGCAACGTTTGCTTAATAAATGTAATGCACTGTTTATGTTATTAATTATCTTATTTCTTTACTGATACCTATTGTGTTTCAGATATTGTACGATTGCCTGCTGCGATTTATTTGAGTTTATAAGTTCTCAGCCTATCTGAGTATATTTGTTTCGAGGGTTTGTATTGTACAGTACTTGTACTACTGGTGTAATGCCATGATTAATTATGTTGTATAATAGTATATTAAAGTATGAGTGGATAACAAGGTCTTTAAAACACGCGCGAGTTTTGGAGCACGACGGCGTAGCCGGAGTGCTCGAAATAGAGCAAGTGTTTTAAAGACCAGTTATCCACGAATACTTTACGCTATTTTTTATTATACCTTCAATACTGGAAATAAATTACGCACTAAAAACTTAGAAATAATTTTTGTCGTGATAAATCGAGAGGGCATAATAATATTGCTACTATAGTTACGAGAATTATTTACGTTGTTATCGCGTCCATGTCCGTTGTTGCATTCAGTCGTTTCCTTGACAACCTTTAAAGCTCGGCGAGCTATAATCGCCTGTATTCGCACGCTCAGGCGTGCTTTAAATGGCGATTCTGATGCAGGTATAATAAAACATATTTTTGCTAATTCCCTTACCGTTGAAATAAATTAAAATGTACAGATTTAATTCAAATATTTACTTGTGAACCTAGAAATAGGACTCTACTGAATAATAATTATTATTATACATCTGAAAAACTTACTAGTTGTTCTGCAAATAAAGGCTATATTATATCAAAAAGTCTAACGCTCTAAGGCAAATAGCTAATTTAGCTTTTGATTTTCAACCTTCCACAAATTACTGCGTTCGACAACCGACCTTTATTCCGAGAGCCATAGAAGGGCTGGAAATAAAAATAACTTATTTATAAATCCCTCGACTTTGGAAACCATCAAAATAACCATTAACCCAAGAACTGCAGACTACATTTACAGGTCGTAATGGGAATTTTAAATAATCCATTTATCGACAGAGGACGATAACTTTGACGAACATCAACTCAGGGCCGTAAAAGCTTAACGGCGGCATTTACAGTTCAATTAACATTAAACAACGTTGCGAGATGACACGAAGGGCTGCCGCCGAAAAACCTAAAGGGAGCAGCTCTATCACGTTTTTGCACTAATTTGGGTTTAATACTGCCCTGGGCTGTTCTCATTGGGAACGGCAGCCGGCATGAAAATGCAGCGCCGGTTTCGATTATTAACATCTTCGCGTTGCAGCGCAGCGCACCGATTATTCGGGAATATTTTGGGTATTTACGTTTATTGGGGTGAAGCTACATAAAAGGGGAAGTCCGACGGTCTGACTGGCAGCGTCCGAGCAGATTGACCGTTCGCCGACTCGTTGATTGTATTTCTCCAGAGACTTGAAATGTGTGCGAACACAAAGCGAGCGCTGAACCCTGCTAACAGATATGATTTGGAAAAATCCTGACGAATTACCGTTATTTCGAACAAGGATTTTATTTCCAGCAAGCGGTGCATTTTCTGTCGATACAAGTTCGTTGATTGATTTCAATAAATTGCAACGTGGACAGACTGCTCCCTTTAGTTGGAAATCTGCTTTTCGATTGCTATTTCAAGTTTTTGTTACTTTTATTTTTATATCTAATAGAAGTTCTAGACGAATATTATAATAATAATAATAATAGAAAATTGTATTACCAATATCTGTTCTGTACCACAGAACATCTGCAAATAAATGCCTGAAATATGTAAAAAAAAGTTCTACGATCCATAATGAAAACGATATGGCAATTGAGGCCGTTAAAGAAGGTCGAGAGGAGCTGCACTATTGAATAAGTTACTAATGGAAACAACCACCCGTTCAATCTGGAACAACGCAATTATCATTCAAATACATATCATGGGCTATATTACGGACCTGGAGCGAACTATAGATCTCTAACATTTTACAAACTTTTTACTAAGATCATTATGAAAAGCCTTACATGTAAGTTCGAACTAACCAACCTCGAGAGCAGGGTACATAATGCAGGATAGATAACAAAAAAAAGCAAAAATATAATATCAAAAGTATATTTATCATTTATATACAAAGTTAGTACGTACTACTAAATTAGAATATTGGCTAAAAGCGCAGGTAACTTTTAATTTTATCCAAAGTGCTATAAAAATATATACTTGTGGACATAAGTCTTGAGAAAGAGCCACCCTTAATCTAAATTTGATTATTTCTGTTTTACTGAACGCCCTGTTCCAAGAAATCTGAGTGTAGCAAAGCGTTGATATATTATATTCGAACGTTAAAAATAAATTTGTTAATGCTGCAGACTGCATATTGTATGAGTATTAAAAATTTATCAACAGGCCTGGAAGTAATTTAGCTTTTTCTGCTCTTTATAGGGTAGCGGGTAGATACTCCTCTACGATCGTGGCGAAGGAAAGGTCTACTTCGGAGAAGCGAGCCCACGCGAGCCTTGGTTCTCTCTCACTTCCGAGTACAGGAAAGAACCATGCTCCCACCATAATTCCATCCTTTACCATTTATCCTTTCTTATGCACTTCCACCACGCGAAAGGCAACGGGAACCCACTGCGTCGAATTTTTTTTCCGAGAAGTCAACACATTACGATGGAGTCTTCGAAATATAATATTCCGAAAATAAAATAGATTCCCAATCGGATCTCTAGGAGGGGACAACTAACGAAGGTAGAAAACCACTACAAGTGAGGAGAGTGGAAACATAGAATGTAAGAACCACGCTGAAATGGGGAAAACTAGAAAACATAAAACACGTAATGGCAGAAAATAAACTAACCTACTTGGACTGAGTGACAACTGGATGGCAGAAGAAGCAGATATATCTAGCGAAGAATATAGCACAGCTGCAAGCAATGGAACCGCAATAGTTGAAATAGTAATGAGAAAAAAGGTAGGTTAAGGAGTGGAAAGATATGTGCTATATAACGAAAGAATCATAATGGTAAAAATAGCAATTAAACCAAGAGACACAAAATAATTCAAGTCTTTATGTCCACTACCGAATAAGGGGACGAGGGGATAGAAAGAGTATATGGAGAGATAGAAGTAATAAAATATATAGAAAGGAAAAAGAACCTAATAATAATAGGATTTTGGAATGCGATAGTATATAGGAGAAAAATGGCAAAAATAATCGGAAAATATGATTTAGAAAAAAGAAACGAAAGAGGAGACCGCCTGTTTGAGTTCTGCGCAAGGCATAATCTCATCATTGCAACCACATCTTTCAATATCGTGTGAGCGAAAGATACACATGGAAAATGCCGAGGATAGAGTATATTACCGCTTAGTGAAGCAATTATTCAAAAACCAAATAAAAAAACTGCAGAAACTACCCAGGTGCTGACGCAGATAACGACAATAATCTGGTGATGATGACATACGAACTTAAATTTAAAACATTGAAGACGAAGCGTAAGAAGATAACCTATGGCAACTTGAAGAATTAAAATAGGGTATGACAAAAGGAAATTTAGAACAATAGAAGCAAACAACAGAAAATGAACAAAAGATTATCCAATAAATCTCCAGAAAAGAAATACCACAGAACAAGGTAGACCAATCTAGGCAAAGCATAAAGAAAAGTATTATAATAGCAGCAGATGAATTACTCCGCAGAGAAAGGAAGGAGATAAGAAAACCGTTGATAACAAGTGAAATAATTGAGTTGTTACAAGAAAAGAATAAATGCAAGAACATCAAAACGGATGAGGGACAACAACGCTATAGAGAGCTGAGAAACAGAATTAACAGGGAATCGATAAAAGTAAAACAAAAGTACATAGTAGTACATGTGGAGAAGCAGACGAACCATTCAAAGACAGAAAAAATGACATGGCAGATAAAACTGTGAAAACCTTTAAAACCCCGAAAAAAAAATAGCAACGGAGTTTGTAGGGCTGCGTTTTTCCGTGTCTTATACTGTACTTTACTATGAATCTAGATTGCTCTTTGTTTGCTAGTTAACCCAATCGTAGAAGCACAAAACCCCCTCTTACCTCAGTGCGACTAAGGACAATATCAATACAGATTGTTCCGGCCTGCCCGTTATCACCTGTAATTTTGTAATCATACATTCAAATTCTGCTAGGAATAAAAACCAAACAGCTTATATGAAAATACATATACTCTAGGAATGAAGATACAATCATAAAAATAGGTACACAAAAAGCATACACAATGGTAATATAAAAATGTTATATACGCAATCAATAATAGCTAAGAAATGTTCATGCTTAGATACACCTTAAATAGGAGTATGATTTTCAATGCGCTAAATTAAGTCAAAGAAAATGGTGCAAACAAGGCGTACGCTCGCGCACAAATTCATTTAGTGGGACCCTACCTTCGGTAGCTTAAAATCAGGCTGACGCGATGTGTCAGCAACGTGATGTCACCGCTTCGTACTAACGCACCAAGGGTGATGTAACTTGGTGCAATTTACTAATTAAGCTTCTAGTTTTCCGAGTTTCCTGGTCCGGATATTCAATCGTGGGAATTATTTATAGGAACTAAAATTCGCTTTATAGTTGCTCCAAATGGTTAAGCAGATTGACAAGATCGGCTGTTTCTTTCAAGCTAGAATAGCGGCGTTCGACTATGAAGAATTATCGGTACCTCGGTGTTGATTCTAAGGTAGTTGTCTGCTCTCGAGGCTGTATTTCGGCTCAAGAATAACGAGGCGTCGACTGCTCTTAATGCAGGTAACAAATAAACTCGCAATCGCACAATTCTTCATGTGGCGTTTTTTTTTTGTTTGGACAAAACGCACCAGCCTAGCGAGCGACTGACTCCTAGCGCTTCCGTTTGCGCGCAAGTTGCTTTGATTCTATTAATAGCCGCCACGACTGAATCAAGTGATTTGCACTTTCCTATTCGAACGCGTGAAACATTTACTTTAAATCTATATTTGACTTAACCTAAATACTATAGTATGTAGGATATAATCCAATTTCACACTAGCAGGGTGATTATTAAATACCAAGGTGACACGAACTAGCCCATTACAAGTCATGGACGAACAGGAAAGAACCATAATGGAACAAGAGGAAATCGCAGACAGGTGGAAACAATTCCTCGAGCAATTGTATATTGACAATGAAAGAGAAGAATATGATGACCTGGAACCCGAAGAGGAAAGAGATGAAGATCCAATGGGAGATAAAATAACTTACACAGAATATGAAAAATCAGTTCAAGATCTGAAAACAAATAAAGCAGTAGGAATTAACCAGACTCCCTTTAAAATCATCAAACGTATAGGAGAAAGAAAATCATAAGATACTATACCAAATAGTATGCGAGATGTATACAACAAGAGTAGTACCAGAAAACTTTACTAACAATATGATAATGTCGATTCCAAAAAAGAGAAAAGTAGATAAATGTGAAAGGAAGACTAGAAGCTTAGTAACACACGCATCCCAAATGCTAGCAGAAATCGTATACAAAAGAATAGCACGGAAAATAGAAGGCAGTTTAGGTTCAGGAGAATTTCCTGTTTGCAAATACTTTGATGTATAACCTTTTTTTCCACATTGCCTTAAAATGTCAGCTTCAGAAGTTCTTGTTTGTAAAATTGACAATCTATTATTTTCTCTGACGCAAAGAATATATGAGTATACAGACAATTATCATCTTGAGCTATTGTGACACACCAAATATATAATCACTAAAATTATTACCGAAAAAAGTCACTAAGCGATTTAGTATTTTGGCTTGCAAATTATCACATCTGTCTCATATTCACAAATCTCAGTAATAGGCGTAGCACCACACCGAGATGCTGTCTTTCCACATATCTCGAGTTTGTTTTTACCCTGAGAAAACCTAATCACTCATGTTAGATTCGAGCGATTCCATTCTTTTTGTATAGTGTGTTTCAAAAAACAAACTCATTCGTAGCATGCCATGATCAAATTAAACTTTTCCATAACTTGATTTATACCCATTTAAGCAAATGAACTACCATAAGTTAGAGAGAACTAAATTACATTTTGATCTTGAACTATTTTCCTAAAGATATACAAAACACTCAATAAAACAATTATTATTGACTGTTATGATCAATATACATGTTGTTGTTGTGCAAATACCATCTTATTTTCCTTTTTGCTTGATACAAGTAAACTTAATGCAGTTTAAACTTTTGCCTGTCACAGTGACAAATGTGTTCATAAACAAAATGCAATCTGACATTCACCCACAGACTAAAGTTAAGATATGACTAGATTGTCTATCTTTCTTTCCAAGGCCTACCCTAAATGAGTATTTTTTTCGGAACACACTACATGTTACCGTGTTTATCTCAAAGCAGTTGTTTAACAGTTGACTTAGACTCCGATCAGGAGCATATTTCACGATAACCAGTCCTTCAAATATTGTCCCATCGGTGACCTAGCACAATAAGCCAGATTTTTAATATATAGGGAGATTTTTAACTTGTTTTTTCATTTTAACGACTAAGAAAGCGGTATAAAAGCAATCGATTGACATCAATGTCTATTAACAAAAGTATAATTTCACAGTAAGTACCATCTTCTTGTGTTTGATAACTCTTGTGCATATCCACATTTTGCACTAAAATAATTTAAAAAAAATAAATTAGATACATAGGCTACGCCTTCGTTTAATTTTCTAATGAAAACAGAGCATTCAAAAACAGAATTTGTGAAACAGTGGGTCTAATTATTTAAATCTTTATTTTCTTCGATTCATTAGGTAAGTGGCGATATGTTTTAACTGGGGGCTCGTTGAGGCCCTCATCGTGGAGCATGGGGGCGCGGTGGAACTTCTTGATTCCAGCCAAGCCTTCCCTGGGAGTGAAAGACCATCTGCAAATACTCAAAATAGCCATTCAAAGATGTATTGAGTACAATAAACCACTTGTGTTCCTCTTTTGACTTAGTAAGTCATAATAAATTGTTCAAAGCCCGTATAGACTCTCGTGTTGATTATTTCTTGATACAAAAAATGCAACGACAAGCAAACTATAAAGAGGTTCAAGGTGGCAAGAAGATTTCGTCAAGGAAACACACTATCTTCGAAATTGTGGAACATTTATGACATATGACATACTACCTGGTCCCTTCCAGTAACATCTCAGTAGCAAATAACGGTATTGCGTACAATAACCGATAGGTTAGAATACACAGTCTTACCTTATGCGGGTGGTAAACTAACAGTTAGCTCATGAAAATAAGATGAGAAGAATGAGAATAAGAACGTGAGGAGCAGAAAGGGAACAAAATCACGCATCTAATAATAACGGCTATATTTATTACGATAAGTATATATCTCAACAATTGGAAGTTACACAAAGTGCATACAGCATGTAAATATCCTCAAATAACTCTTTCAAGCACAATCAGCAGTTAGCGTCCGCTTTACGTTAATTAGTACGTTATTACAAACTAGTTTACAGATTATCAAGTATTTAAATTATTCAAGCAGTGAGTTCAGAAATTAACAAAACCGATAATTATCAAACGTTCAGCAATTCATGTAGTACTGTAACGCTAGCCTCCGCGTAAATTATTATTACACAATAAAAATGTGTTTAATTTACGCATCGCCCAGTCTCGCGTTATCTTAGGTTACATTTTGCCCGTAATGATAAGCGCGCAGGGACCGACGTCACGTCCAGAGATAACAAGGTAGTACCGAGTCGAATCATGCGCCGCTACCCCCACTCGCTATCCCCCACTTGAGAACTTCTCTAGGGCCCATAAAAGGAGCCGCACCGTCCAATCGCAAGGAGATTCCTTCGAGAGATTCCACGAGACTTTCCCTTCCGACTCCGAGACCTTCCAGACCGATTTCCCCAGTCCCAGATCCCCAATCCCCATCCGGCATTCAAGAGAGAATCATTCTTCTACTTAAAATCCCTGGTTCCCATCCGGTATCCGTAAGTAACCAGTCCTGTAATTAATAACCTGTAGAGAATTCGTTCGAAGTTGAAGACTTCTCCGAAGACCGGCTCCACGAATTCTCCCCGCTCCAGTAATAAAATCCCTGCAATTCGTTTGAAGTGGATGCCCTCCCCGAGGACCCGCTACACGAATTCTAACAAGCCCTGTAATTAATAACCTGTAGAGAATTCGTTCGAAGTTGAAGACTTCTCTGAAGACCGGCTCCACGAATTCTTCTCGCTCCTGCAATCAAATCCCTGCAATTCGTTTGAAGTGGATGCCCTCCTCGAGGACCCGCTACACGAATTATTAACTATTCCTGTACTAAAAACCCCTAGGTTGTCGAGCGCGGCCACCTTCTTCCAAGGTGTACGCCACGAACACAAATTGTTCTCCTGTCAATTCTAATTCCTAATTAGAATAACCCGCACCCGACCTGCAAATTTGTATTCCGGTTAAATTCAATTTGGCATTGACTTAATCAGCACCTGAAGGTTGAAATAGCATTCATTGTAACTCCTAGACGTAATCAAAACAGCCCGCACTCAAGCTTTAGACTTGCATTTTGATTCATATTTGAAACCGTCCGTGCTCAAAGTTAACAGTCGTTGTAATTTAAATTTGCCAGTCGTAATAAAGTCCGAGAGCGCGAGATTTCCCCGGCCCGCTTTGGAGGAAAAGCGGCAATATTTGGTCGGCGCTCGGACTCTGAAATCAAAATCATATTTGTTAACGCAAGGCGGCCTTTCTAGCTTAACCGTTTTCGGACATCCCTAAATGAATTTAGAGGCGGGCTTCACCCCCTGCACTATCAGTTAAATCTCCAGAACCGTGACATGCTTTATTGTATAATTGGCAGACCGTTTAATTCTAGTTTGATTCCAGCTACCTAGTCCGCAGGGTCAGAAACGTGTTGGCTTATCAACCACACCTGCAATGCCTGGCCGTCCGCCCCGACAAGAACGCCTGTTATCTACACCAGCAGTCCCCACGAGTTTATTGTAATTTCTTGTTATTAATTAATGTCGAAATATCTAAATGTATCACAGGTAAACACATTAAACTGTTTAATTGTATCCCGATGCTGTTTTTGTATGTTAAACTATCATATATCTGAGGAACCAAAATTATCTCCGACTGTTTAAAAGCTACCCGACGAGCGTAAAGTTTAACAACCCTTATGAGAAGGGTCCAGGTGTTACAATGGCGCCTCCGAGCAGGAACCTAGACTCAGATATATACATAGTTTAGCAAACATGCACATACATCTCCTGTGTCCAGATGGCGCCCGAGACCGATAAACCAATAACTAGTAAATTTTGTTGTGATTTAAATAATGCACAAAACTTGTTACAGCCTAGCCGTCCAGAGAAATCTACCAGAGCCCAGAAACCGTGATGTCCCAGTCTAGAACTCCCAGATCCCCGTCCAGGTCCTGTCCGTTCCAGATAAGATCTTTCCGAGATCCCGTCCAGTCCAGAAAATCCTTCTCCTACCCTCAGGGGTCAGCAGCTTCACTGCTGACACGGGTTTTGCGTCCCCGAGGTGCCTAGCTAATTGCCGACATTACTACGGACCGTCCAGGACAGCCCAGATGTCCGCCCGCGTAGTACCGTCTTCTGCAATGCCAGAAGAAGGAAGAAATCCGTAGTCCGCAGTCCGTCCGAGACAATCCCGATGTCCCGTCCATAAAATCCGTAGTTAGCAGTCCGTCCGAGACAATTCCGATTTCCCATTCCAGAAGGAATCCGTAGTCCGCAGTCCGCCTGAGAGACAATCCCGATGTCTCGTCCGTAGAATCCGTAGTCCGCAGTCCGCCTGAAAGACAATCCTGATGTCTCGTCCGCCGGAATATCTGCAGGTACCCGTGTAAGCACCTGGTGCGCCTACAAATTAATGAATGTAAGTGAGAATGCTAGAATGCCAGAATGTTTGCTAGTGCTATCCCGAATGTTATCTTCCTTTTGGAGCGTGCTCCTGCCACCGTAAAACCGGATAATGACAGGAGATCGTAGACGAATAGTCGAAGCTCGAAGGCGAGAATGTGTTTACCAGAATACTGTGTACCTTTGTTTTCAGAAATTGTATGCTGGTTCCCGCAGCCTCTACAGTTTGCCTTGCGATTTAATTATGTGTGAAAGGTTACCCGGCAACCTAGATATTTTTCACACTTATATTTCCAGAGAGCGTAGTTTAGAATGCGCCCCAGAGATCCTGTGCACCGTTTTTTTTTTTCAGAAATTGTATGCTGGTCCCCGCAGCCTCTACAATTTGCCCTGCGATTCCGTTATGTGTGAAAGAAGGCTATTCTGCAGCCTAGATGCTTTTTTTTCACGCTTAGAGGATCCCGGTAGGAATGGAATGTAGGTCGACACCGCGACTAATGCAACCGTTCCCAGAGCGTAGTGTAGAAAGCGCTCCAGAGAGTCCTAGTCTGGTGTGAGTGTAAGTCGATACCGCGACGATGCCCACTCCGTGAGTTTGAAACTCTTAGAATGAATGCACGAGTAAAAGTGCGAGGGATACTACGAAACCCTTCGCTTAATCCCGATAAGCGTGAAGGAGTATTACAGATGAATTCCCCTGTCCTGAGCGATTTTAAAAGTGCGATCGACTTTAAAAGTGCGATCGATTTTAAAAGTGCGATTGATTTTAATTGCGATCGATGTTATTGGAGTTTCCTCCTGAAGCGTACTTTTGCCCCCGTAGACCCGGCTAATAGCAAAAGTTTGTAGATTCATTATCGAAGCTTGGAGGAGAAAATGTAAAAAGGAAGCCGCATTTTTCTTTCTGTACTGGTTCCCGCAGCTTTTACAATTTTCCTAGTGAAATAGCTTTTGTGAAAGAAGGTTATCCTGCAACCTGTATGCTTTCACAGATTTAAATGCTTCCGAAACCTATTTTTCTCCGCAGAAATATCCCGAATACAAGTTGAAACCGCAACCTCTGTGTTCAGCTAGGCCAGAGTTTAGAGTAAAATTTTTACGCAACCTGTATATTAAAATTTTACACCTCCGGTACATGGTTTATGAAGAAACGCCCGCTAAAAATCTAGCACCCTCGCGTTTCCCAGTTAGAATGTTTTCTGTGTCCCATCCGAATAACCACCAGACCTCCAGGTTATTTCTGTATTGTTTTGAGAGCCTCGTTGAAGAAGTTGTCCACTGAGCTCCCGTTTCCCCCGAAGGGACCGGCATATGTAACGCTAGCCTCCGCGTAAATTATTATTACACAATAAAAATGTGTTTAATTTACGCATCGCCCAGTCTCGCGTTATCTTAGGTTACATTTTGCCCGTAATGATAAGCGCGCAGGGACCGACGTCACGTCCAGAGATAACAAGGTAGTACCGAGTCGAATCATGCGCCGCTACCCCCACTCGCTATCCCCCACTTGAGAACTTCTCTAGGGCCCATAAAAGGAGCCGCACCGTCCAATCGCAAGGAGATTCCTTCGAGAGATTCCACGAGACTTTCCCTTCCGACTCCGAGACCTTCCAGACCGATTTCCCCAGTCCCAGATCCCCAATCCCCATCCGGCATTCAAGAGAGAATCATTCTTCTACTTAAAATCCCTGGTTCCCATCCGGTATCCGTAAGTAACCAGTCCTGTAATTAATAACCTGTAGAGAATTCGTTCGAAGTTGAAGACTTCTCCGAAGACCGGCTCCACGAATTCTCCCCGCTCCAGTAATAAAATCCCTGCAATTCGTTTGAAGTGGATGCCCTCCCCGAGGACCCGCTACACGAATTCTAACAAGCCCTGTAATTAATAACCTGTAGAGAATTCGTTCGAAGTTGAAGACTTCTCTGAAGACCGGCTCCACGAATTCTTCTCGCTCCTGCAATCAAATCCCTGCAATTCGTTTGAAGTGGATGCCCTCCTCGAGGACCCGCTACACGAATTATTAACTATTCCTGTACTAAAAACCCCTAGGTTGTCGAGCGCGGCCACCTTCTTCCAAGGTGTACGCCACGAACACAAATTGTTCTCCTGTCAATTCTAATTCCTAATTAGAATAACCCGCACCCGACCTGCAAATTTGTATTCCGGTTAAATTCAATTTGGCATTGACTTAATCAGCACCTGAAGGTTGAAATAGCATTCATTGTAACTCCTAGACGTAATCAAAACAGCCCGCACTCAAGCTTTAGACTTGCATTTTGATTCATATTTGAAACCGTCCGTGCTCAAAGTTAACAGTCGTTGTAATTTAAATTTGCCAGTCGTAATAAAGTCCGAGAGCGCGAGATTTCCCCGGCCCGCTTTGGAGGAAAAGCGGCAATATTTGGTCGGCGCTCGGACTCTGAAATCAAAATCATATTTGTTAACGCAAGGCGGCCTTTCTAGCTTAACCGTTTTCGGACATCCCTAAATGAATTTAGAGGCGGGCTTCACCCCCTGCACTATCAGTTAAATCTCCAGAACCGTGACATGCTTTATTGTATAATTGGCAGACCGTTTAATTCTAGTTTGATTCCAGCTACCTAGTCCGCAGGGTCAGAAACGTGTTGGCTTATCAACCACACCTGCAATGCCTGGCCGTCCGCCCCGACAAGAACGCCTGTTATCTACACCAGCAGTCCCCACGAGTTTATTGTAATTTCTTGTTATTAATTAATGTCGAAATATCTAAATGTATCACAGGTAAACACATTAAACTGTTTAATTGTATCCCGATGCTGTTTTTGTATGTTAAACTATCATATATCTGAGGAACCAAAATTATCTCCGACTGTTTAAAAGCTACCCGACGAGCGTAAAGTTTAACAACCCTTATGAGAAGGGTCCAGATGTTACAGTACAAGTTAGACCATATAATCGGCAAGATGGGCAGGTCGTAGGTAAATAGATGCGTCATCAGAAATTTGAATGTCGGAACGGCAACCCAGGATACAATTAGCGTAGTGCTTGTGGTTTATTCCACCTAGAACAATATTTGATTGCGGTATATCCAGCTGGTAAGAAGCTGTAGAGAAATATTCTTAAGGGCTTGAGCGCTAGGCGAAACCAAACTTACTCCTTAGTTAAATGTAGGGCTTACAAGACGTAAGTGCAAATGTTCAAATCCCAAATATTGTCTTAGCATTTGGCCAAGAAAATCCCTGTCTCAGAGTGCCCGTCGTACTGTCTTATGAACAACTCTAAGTTGTATTTGTTTTTCCAAAAACAAAAAAAATTGAAGCATTTATCTTGGAACCAAAATGTCGTAACAATTTGCGATGCCCAAAAGAATCTATTGCTAAAAATTCATTTGAACTTGTCATGTAGAAAATAAGGTCTAGATAAGAAATTTATGATGTTATGATGGCATCCATCAGATCACCTCATACAAATACCATTTACACGGCATCAAAATGCATTTGGTAGGATGGTAATGTGTTTGCATTTTCAGGTGGCAGGTAGTAGGTTCGAACCTCACACCCAGACATTGGCTACATCGTAGGCTATTCGACCGTCATACCAACATCTTTGGTGGTCGTGACCTCTGTGAGAGTGTGTTCCTCCTTATCACAGTTTGTGTGGTTAATAGCAAACGCTTAGCCTACATTAAGAGGAAGAAGAACGTTAGTATGTATGTCTGAAGCTGAAAGCGGAAAGGTCGATGCTGAGAATTAGACTCCGGGATAGGGTGACACGCGACGCAGAACGAAGATCACAGATGCTAAAAAATTACTCATTCTAGGTGAACAAGAAAGTTAACGGAATCACGAAAACGAGAAAATGGTGGACAGAAAATATTAAACGCATATCAACAAACTGGATATAGAATGCACAGTATCACACAATGTAGAAAACGTTACAGAATACTTATGTCCAACAGGTTAGCTACGACGGCATATTTCAAGTCAATACACTTTCTGAAAACTCCTAAAAACATGAACCGATGCTTTAAGTCAGAATTTTATTCCTTTCGCATGTTCCTTGACCAGATAATAACCGTATGGCAAATACTTCAAGTCTTTGTAGAACATTTCTAAAATTATGGTGCAATATATTATCACGCAAAAACCGGCACTTGTCGACAATTTCCTCATTTTTTATAAGTACATTTCTTGCCTTACTTAATACTTCTTCTTGTACCGATTACACAGTGCTGGGGTTTTTCACGATCGTCTATCTTGCTCGTTCATCTTGTGCCTTATTCTTTACATCACTCCATTGATTCTTGCACCATCCCTCCTACTAACTAAATCCTTTTTAAGTATGCTATTTGCTGACCGTGTTTGCTTTGATAATTTTTCTCTGTCCATTATCCAGAAGTGCCCGAGCCAGTTGAGTCTCTGCTTTTCTATTTTTGTCTTTACGGGTAGTACTTTTTCGTAATCTCCGTATTTGTTTTTTTTGCGATTGCTTTCCAGAAAATCATTTCACGTATACATATTCCTTGCTTACTTCTTCTGTATCTGCCAGTTTTCGCATGCAAAAGTTAACATTGGCTCATAAATCGTGCTGAATGCCTTTATCGTCCTTTTTTTAGTTTTTCTACTTCTTATTCAACCAAGATGGAAAGGGGTGGTTGGAAAAATAAATATAGTAATAATAAAAAATGTCTCACAGATTGTCAACATACCTTCAAGAAATTGGCTATAAGGGAATGAACACAGTAAAAAGTAACGAGAAAGAAATACTAGCTAATTTTCAGTAACAGTTGTCTTTTATTTAATAGAAAAGCATATGTCAGACTAAACAGTCGGAATACACATCCAATATATACCACAGTTTGTATTGAGATGGAAAATTAGCTATAGTAGTAGAAAGGGGGCCGCTATTCCCTCCACTTTTAATTGATTAACTCCTGAGGGTATAATAATTAAATTGATAATTGCCCAATAATTGAATTGCCTGGGGCACGAAGAGGCGGCCATTTTGGATTTTTATTTCGGACGCCATTTTGTTGTAACATTTTGGATTTTTATTTCGCCACGTAATGCTAGTGCCATTTTGAATTTTGATTTCGCCTCGTGATGCTCTCGCCACTTTTGGATTTTGAATTAGTCACGTGATGTTCTCTTGAATTCGTTGAAAGCGATTCTTTATCTTTGTCGTACTAACTGTAAGGTTATGTCTTGCACGTTCTAAGGTCGTATTTTATTTGGAAACCTTTTCTGCTCCTTGCCGGACTAGAACCTGATACCATTGTATTGTTATCCTCACACGCTAACCATTAGTCTCCGGAGACTGGTTAATACTGTCTCTTCTATCTCCAACTCTATAAACAACTGTTTAAATGGTTGCCTACCAATCCTTGTCTGTTTTAGTATATATTCTTTGAAACGAATAATATAGTAATTTTCAAACTTACGAATGTAATTACAAAAAAGCTATTTGTAAACTCCGTTAATTAAGAAGTTTGCCCTATACCGACTAAACTTAGAATCGTGTAACGTAATGTGAAATAAAAGAGTTAAATATTGTAAAATATTGTTTATTAAAGTATTGTTTCTGTATACATATTTATTCATATAGGTAAGAAAGACGGATTGCGTTGCTTTCAACTACCATACTTTCAATTACTTTACGAGGTTGAGTCCGAAGATATCCGAGTCTTGTCGTATATGTCCGATTAAGTCCAGAATTTGAATTTAACCATGTTAAAAAATCAGTTCCAACTGCTATACAGAGAACCATTTGTTATATTACGTGCAATTAATTCGTATATGGAGCGTGACTATATATATCTATGTTCTATGTTATAACATATTGTATTATGTGTGTAAAGCGCCATACGCTAAATAAATAAACAGAATATAAAGGCTAACATCCATTAATTCGTCCTGCTAACTCGTCGTTCAAATTAAAAACGGTTCATCGATATCACAAGAAATGGATTTTATAGGAAAAGAGGTGAGTGCCAAACTAAATAAATTGAAAGCATTGTAAATCCGTAAAATATCGCTTCATTTCGATAATATAATAATTTTCAAACTTACGAATATAATTACAAAAGGTTATTTGTGAAACCAGTTAATTAAGAAGTTTCATGCAATTAGCTTTACACCGATAAAAAGTGAAATTGTAGAAAGAAAGCTAAGGAGTCTTGTTGGTTTCAAACGTGTTTGCGTTAGGCTATGCTATACAGCAATCGATTTTCAAATTTATTTTAACATTTTTTTATTCTGTAATGTAAATCTCTTGTATTTCTTTTAGATTACACTTGTTTTTATAGGTCACTACATATTTTGTTAGCGCTCCAGAGTTTTATGAAAAATTATGAAATTTTGTGGATCCCACTTTGATATTTAAAAAGTGATAGACCTGAAACTGCACCAAAATGTCTTTTTGTGATTGCACCTAGCAAACTTCTTCTGTCTGCGAACAATTCGAAAAAAAAGATGTCAATGCGTTAGTGTTAGCGACAAAACGCTGTTTATTGTAAATTTTGTAATTGGACGAAATCATAGAAGGGTTCCAGTACAAGATATATATATATATATATACCATAAATATGAAATGGTGGCTTGGCTTATTGTATTTTTACAAGCCCCACAGTTAGTTGCTTCATAATTATGTAAAAGCTAATAACGTTGGGACGCCTTTTATTTAATTAAGTAATATTATCTCTACTATTTTCTTTCAAATTAACTGATTTAATTTGAAATTTTGTATATTATTCTGTTTAATAAATGAAATGCATTTGAGACTCTTAAGAGGGGTGGTTCGATAATCTAGTTGTCTGTTCTTTGATATTCTAATTTTATAATGACTTTTAATTATTGACTGCTACTAAATGTCAATTTGACTTTAAACAACTATCAAACAATAATCAAACCAAAAATGACTTTCTACTCACAAATTAATGACTCAATTCACTAAAGCAAGTACTCTATTGTGTTATATTTATTTCTTTCATTTAATTGTTCTTTTATTCAATATTCTTCTATAGAACGAATTAAAACCAACCTGAATTCCTCTTATTTTCACTGCTAGTCACCTCAAAACACTACTGCTCCTGATGTTCACAGCTCTACTTATTGACAGACCAGCCTCGACGCTCCTCCAACCGTCCAACAAACTCCAACCTGTTAAAACCCTGGCTGTTTGCAGAAATGGTCCTGTTCCTTACATTCTTGTATGCTACTGTCAACCTAAAAGCTTCCTGGTAAGTTCCCACTAACAGATGGTACCAAAACTAATCTTCTACTTTCCCTAGCTCCTACTTTGTAAGAATCGACCAAATAGAACAATCCAAATTAATCAGTCACATGAGCAACTCCCGTCAAATGATCGACTCGTCCTCTATGCAATCCTCCAATCCAGTAATTAATATAAATTATTCCTTGTATGTATTAAATCATCCAATACCATTTAAATATTATTATATTCTTCTTACTTGCCTCTAATTAAACCATATTCCATAATCTCTTCAATGACTGTATACTTGTATTATTCCATAATTATATTTTCACTTATTTTTACCTAGTAGATTTGTTAATACCTTTTTATTTATATTATACCAAATTATTATTACAAATAAAGGCAGAATTTCAAGTTTTATTAATTCAAAAGAAGTTTTTCCAAAATATGTCTACAAAATTTTAGTTTGTATTTTTACTACCATTCAAACAAAACTACTTTATGCTAGTTACAATTATTACTACACTCTTTTAAAATTAAATGATCTGATTTATACCTACTACATTTCTATTTTCTAATAGTAAGCATATTTGTCACATGTAACATTAGCTTATCTTTCATATTAACTTCCGCCACTATAATTGAATACTCAATTGCTATAATTTTCAAAATAAATTCTAAATTGTCTCAAATTTTACTTCCATTACTCAATTTCAGCTTAACAAACAATCTAATTCAAAACTTTTCTAAATTTGATTGTATTAATCTACCAAATTTATTTATTTTAATTTTGATATAATAACTGATCTCTGTGTATCATAATAATATGTTTGGAGACACAATTATTTAATGATGGCGTTATGTCACACACTAAACGTTTTCTTTCTCTCTGGCTAAATGTTTCCGAACATCGTCACGTACTTGGAATTATTTAATACTTCCTCTATTTCTTTTTCGAGTCAGAAGTTGGTTACATACAAAGCTTCTATATTTTCGAACTGTAAAATATAACGATTTTTGTTTCTGTAATAGATGTGTTTAATTCCAGTTACAACTAGTTCCGGTCCTTCCTGGAGTTCCTCCAAACGATGGTATTGTGCAATCTTAATCTTGCCTTTCAATTGCTGCATGCTAATGTTGGAAATTTGTGTTTTACACCCATTGTTTACTCTAAGTATTTCGACATATGGATATTTCCCATAGTTATTATTATACACACTACTATTTACAGTAAATGCAGAAATCGTATAATATCCAGTTATATCCAATTTTTTTAATGAATTTTTAAAGTAATTTCGTAAATTTTCTCTCTGTAAAGGCATATGCATGTTCCGGTTTACACAACAGTGCTACCAACATACAGGGTGTTCCATAAGAAAGTACATGTAACTAGATAAAATCCCTAGATTTAAAAACGTCACTAGATTTGGGCGCGTCTGCGTCTGCGGGAAGTGCATATAACTAGAAAAAGTTCCTAGATTTAAATAAGCGAATACGCGGATATGTCATTAACCTAAAAATCCTCTAGATTTAAATAAACTGTTAGATATGGACGTGTCAGTAGGAATGATCTGTGGATTTGAAAAATCACTATCTATCTGGTGAAAACATGAACACACTATATGTAAGCGGTAAATTTAAATTTAGTAGTCTCTGTTATCTAATGAGTTACTCGGACATATGTACATCATCCTACAACTTCCTTTCTTTATTTTTAGTCGGAGTTGTTTTAATACTATCTAACTTAATTTTTATCTTATAGGATATAAGTCTATATAAAATTCCTCTATTTTTTTTTGAGCCAGAAGTTGGTTACATACAAAGCTTCTATATATATTTTCGAAATGTAAAATATAACGATTTTTTGTTTCTGTAATAAATGTGTCATGCTAATGTTGGAAATTTGGATTTTACACACATTGTTTTAATCCTTTAAGTATCTTAGATAATAATTATAAGGACGATCACTTGTATGAATTACTATTTAAATTTCCTACATTAGTCTTACAAGAAGTACAACAAGTTTTTAGATTTTGTCATTTGACAAACAAATTATTGTGTATTTTAACGCTAGCTTTCGAATTTAACCATGTTAAGAAATCAATTCCTACTGTTTTATCATTATCCTCAAACACATTACAATTTTTCTTGGACTTTCCTTGGTAACAAAAGTTATGGTTAGTAGTCAAATAATGCCCCATCGTCTAACAGAGTCTGCAGATTAACGTCGGATAGTTCTACTTTGTACAGAATTACTACTGGATTTTTTATATTTTTTGTTAATATTTTCCAGGTCTTCCTTTCCAGTAACTTGTATAATTTTTCTTGCCTTCCTGTTCTCACTGTGCAGAAGATAAGGTAATTTTGCTTTTACTCCATGTCTAGCAGAAATAAATGTAGAGAATTTCTTTAGTAAGTGACTATTACAAGCACCGCATATGTTCTTCTTAACAAGACCACTTTTTCCTTCGCAATCTACAAGGTTAATAAGCCTCCTTAGCTTTTTTTCTACAATTTCACTTTTTATCGATAAAGCTAATTGCATAAAACTTCTTAATTAACCGGTTTCACAAATAACCTTTTGTAATTACATTCGTAAGTTTGAAAATTATTATATTATCGAAATGAAACGATATTTTACCGATTTACAATGCTTTCAATTTATTTAGTTTGGCACTCAACTCTTTTCTTAAAAAATCTATTTCTTGTGATATCGATGAACCGTTTTTAATTTGAACGACGGGTTAGCAGGACGAATTAATGGATGTTAGCCTTTATATTCTTATTATTTTAGACTGTATTTTTGTACTACGCTCCTTATACGAATTATTTGCACGTAATATAATAAATAGTTCTCTGTATAGCAGTTGGAATTAATTTTATAATATGGTTAAATTCGAATTCTGGAGTTAATCGGACATATACGACAAGACTCGGATATCTTCGGACTCAACCTCGAAAAGTAATTGAAAGTATGGTAGTTGAAAGCAACACAACCCGTCTTTCTTACCTATATGAATAAATATATATACAGAAACAATACTTTAATAAAAAATATTTTACAATATTTAACTCTTTTATTTCACATTACGTTACACGATTCTAAGTTTAGTCGGTATAGGGCAAACTTCTTAATTAACTGAGTTCACAAATAGCTTTTTTGTAATTACATTCGTAAGTTTGATAATTACTATATTATTCATTTCAAAGGATACATATTAAAATCAGACAAGGATTGGTAGGCAACCATTTAAACAGTCGTTTATAGAGTTGGAGATAGAAGAAAAAGTATTAACCAGTCTCCGTAGACTAATGGTTAGCGTGCGAGGATAGCAATACAATGGTATCAGGTTCAAGTCCGGTTAGGAGCAGATAACGTTTTTAAATAAAATACGACTTTAGAACGTGCAAGACTTACGCCCGTATTCATAGTCGTTTGCTAGCGGATCGCCGTAAGTGCCATTACACCAAAAAGAAAATCCCTAAAAACTAGTGTCTTCCCTATTGCACTTGGGAAATTTGTATTTGTTATCCTTATCTCACAATTTTCTCACATTCTCAAACGAGGAATGGAATGGCGGTACCTTATTGATATAGTGACCTTAGATCGCCGGCGACTCGCCGGAGTTTCGTTATGAATAGTATGTTGGCGGCACTGTACGACTATGTCAAATTCGAGGTTAGCAGGTTAGATTTGGTGTCAGTTACTGTCAAAACTGACTGAAAACCTAACCTGATCACCTTGAATTTGACATAGACGTTCAGTGCCGCCAACATACTATTCATAACGAAACTCCGGCGAGTCGCCGGCGATCCGCTGGCGAACGATTATGAATACGGGTGTTAACCTTACAGTTAGTACGACAAAGATAAAGAATCGCTTTCAACGAATGCAAGAGAGATAGCATGATTGTGAGAGAGAAAGTGTGTGGAGCGTGGTGAATACAGAGGAACACGTGACTAATTCAAAATCCAAAAATGGCGCGAGCATCACGTGGCGAAATCAAAATCCAAAATGGTCGCCGCTTTAATTAAAACAAAATGGCTCCCTAGCATCACGTGGCGAAATCAAAATCCAAAATGGGAAAACAAAATGGCGCCGAAATCTAAATCCAAAATGGCCGCCGCTTCGTGCCCCAGGCAATTTAATTATTAAAAAACCCTAGGCAATTGAATTATTGGGCAATTATCAATTTAATTATTACGCCCTCTGGGCTTAATCAATTAAAAGTGGAGGGGATAGCGGCCCTCTTTCTACTTATAATTAAAGCTGATAATTATATGCACTCAAATGTACGAAAATATGCGATTATGTATGCATACATTTTGTTGACTATATGCACCCACAGTCACAATATATGCAGATAATATGCTCTTAACTTTTTTGAAAATAACTAGAAGTATTCTAAATAATGTAAAAATTTAAATTAGTTTTGATGAGTATATTTGTTTCTCTAATTTTTATTCAAAGACCTTTGCTTATATAAACATGGACTGCCAACGCCAACTTCACTTTGTAAGCCAACATAATAATCAGATTTCCTCTAACACCGCCAGACACTCAAAGTTCAACTCTTGAAATGGTTTCTATGTTGGCCAATTCCTTATGCTTTGTTTGTATGGAAAAGTGGGGGTTGCTGGCAGTCCATATTTATATAGTCAAAGATTTTAACAGGGACTTTCCCTTTGCTCTGCTTATTTCGATACGCGACTGCACTCCAGCGGCAGAAAGTGAAAGTAAATATCTTAGTCACACACAAAAATTTTATTAATTTAATAGTAAATTTTACAAGAAAATCTCAAAAAGTTCATACTTTACAAATTATTGCTAAATGTAACCAAATATGCAAAATCCAGAAATTATGCACAAAAACGTATAAATATGCAAAGTATGCAAAATGAAACTTGGCTCAAACGAATTGCTTTCGCATAATTAGTATACATATGCAAAAAGTTTCGCTGGCATATCAATTATAGAAAATATGCATTTGGCATATAATATCAGCTTTACTTATAATAAGGGAAATACGATAAAGCAAGTATTGCTGCATAATAAAAGGATAACGCATTAATGATACGTATCTTGTCTGTAATAATAAGAGTAGAAGTATGTAAAATATGGCAATTCGCGACGTTAGTTGCGGACAACAAGAAATTCTGATATCCAAATAATTAGCTAAAGAAAGCAAAATTTCGGGCGCCTAATTATTACAAACCGTTAATAATAATAATAATAATAATAATATAATAATAATCTTTATTCAACAGGTAAAAATACCCAATTACAGAATAAATGTAAAAATACAAGTAGCAAAATCAAATAGTAATAGCCGAGAGGCGAGTAGATACAATGGTCTTAAATTTATTCAAACTTAAATTAAACAAATCAATGTCACTAAAATAAGAATTATATAATTGACACATTAGTATAACAGGACTATTGAAATGGTAATTTGTTCTAGGATTTTTAAATGTAAATATTTCTTGATTGCGCGTATTAACGCACGGAACTCGAAAACAAAGTTATTTACCAATAAGTAATTATACAAATACACAGTAATCGGAATAGTAAGAAAAAGTATTTAAGTTCGAGTACTGTTTCAGCATGTAATTTAACATGCAAAAATAAATTAATAATAAGCAACAGGAGTTAAGTTAAAGAACGAAGCAATAATGAATGAGGTTAATTACACGTAAAGGATATAGCAATTAAATTAAATAAGGAATAACGATTCGTAACCACAGTTATGACCGAGGACAGGTCGCTTGAGGAACAAACTCGAAATCGGCTTTCCCTAGGCAGTAGCTGTATGCAGTGTACTATACTGCATCCAGAAAGTTTTGAGGTGCGTACAAAACGAAAGCACATGGTTTATTCAATAAACTACCAAGAAACCTTAGCCTTAGAAATCAAAATCCAAACGCTTTTGGAAACATGCTAGCCCACAGATGTAGATCGGAGTCGAAGAACACTGCCTACAACTTTATATAGCGGTTAATGCGAATGAAAATCGCAGGGGAGTAATCCAGAATCGCGCATCGAGGAATTTCACGAAGAAACGCATAAGAAAACAAGGTAAACGCATTCTTATATGTATATATGTATTACCAGTATACGTTAACTGTTGTAGAGTGGATAGACATTCAGGTATCCTCATAAAATACTCTTGACCATCTGGTGAGGTAACGAAGATCAAGCCCGACGCGACGGCCAAATCCAAAGTTAAATTCGGATTAATAAATTTATCAACATTACCTGGCACACCAGGAAGGCCGTGTTTGATGTCAAAATACGCGAATTTAGGTTAGCTACAGCATGATACAGATCAAATACCTCTCGCTGACCCCTAAACAAATTTAGAGTAAATTTAGTAAAACATAGCAACCTGGGCCCCTCTTCTTCTTTTTCTAACCTCCGCACCTTGGTAAAGCGCTGCCTCGGGGTCTTGCCATCCCCGAATCCAGAATAACCGGTTTACAGAGAGACAAGAAAAACGGGAAACGCTGCTATGGCGTAATCACTGGCTCTTTTCAATTAGTTTGTAGTTATTCTACACCTATATATCTATATCAAATACATAAAATCAGTTTTTTGATTGGTACTCCGGTCCCAAGAAGCCGAGCAGTTTTAAAATGTATATTGTGTTAATACATTGTCGGGATCGTGCAGCTTTCCTAGTTTCGCTGTCGTCGTAGCATTTTGTTTTTGTATTGTTGGCCCAACGTAGTTCCGTCCACGTCTTTGTTAATTGTAATATAATGTTTCGGTTCATTAATTATTTATTTTATGTCCGTTCCGATCATTTTATCCTATTGCCACTCAACGGAGATGTCTTTAGATTTATTTAACCTTATCATTAACGAGAGCTACGATATTAGAAGGAACTACTCCATATTGTAACAAGAGTCTGTAGAAGTAAAAAAAATCAAAACATCGAAAATGCACTTTAATCTTTAACCCAACAATGAAATATATTTAGAACATTATGGAGATGTACCCTTGCAGTTTATACGTAACAATTGTAGTTATTAATAATGCAGCCGAGATCGTATCGCTTCCCTCGGTCGATTGGAAGAACTGAAGACCAATGGAAGCTCCTCGAGGCAGAATTTCCTTTTGCAAATCTACGCTTTGCGTGCCGACCGCCACTTAGTCGGTGGCAAAGTTGAAACCACTTGCCACAGTCATGTAGTGGTCTCACTTCCATAACTCACAATCTCTGTCCAGATTAATATTTTAGCAGGGCTAGCTTTTGACTAGCCGTGTGCAGTCCGCATTTTCGTGTTTTGCCGTAATTGCTGGCATTCCCGCACGCTAGAAGTTCATGATTCGGGGATAATTTCATCCCTGAAATGCGACTGCAATTCGCAGTTCGTCTAGTCTTTAACAGAGTTAGCTGTTGCCGAAGTAAAACGCTGCATATTCAGAAAGGCCGAATTGAATCTGCAAACTGAGTTGGCAGAACCGGCTATGAATATTGATCTCAAACTTGTAGCTCTTGATCTAATATATTGCATTTTATTGGTAACCGTTTTATGTGGTCGTTTCGGCGTTTCAAGTTATTCAAACTTTATTCTGAATTTGTTGGTGAAGGAGTTTTTATGCCCCTCGCGCATGTGC
This sequence comes from Agriotes lineatus, assembly GCA_940337035.1. NCBI lineage: Eukaryota > Metazoa > Arthropoda > Insecta > Coleoptera > Elateridae > Agriotes > Agriotes lineatus. Next base: position 62,094 of record CALNHX010006998.1, read on the forward strand.
CTATACCAAATACCCTTTGCGTTAACCGGAAGTTTTACATAATAAATTATAAAATATATCATACTTAACTGTCTGAATCAGATGCAAGTCCAAACCACTCTGACAATTTTGTTATCAAATCAAAGGAGTGTCGGTTACCTACAGCTCACTACAAAAAATAGAAGTACTGGGCAAGTCAATGGAATACAACCAATTTTAATATTTAGTACCGACAAACAAATCCACTAGCAATTCCACTGTAGGTATATATTAGCATAAGGACCAACAACGAATATTACAATTGTCTGTTATCTACAGCATGGCTAACATTTAATGTTGTTCGTGTTTGTAAAGTATTTTCTTGACATCATTGTGAAACTGTTAATATTCTCCATTAAAACATAACGTAACGTAACGGTTTGTCTAGGATATTTATTGCGGTTCGTAAGTATGTCATATGTTGTAAAATGGACAGAATTGTTATTTTTTAAGGGCAAACAAACATTTTTGCATTAATATAAACACACAGGATCTTTCGAATAGGGATAGAAAAAAGGTCTCTTGTAGCTACTGCATAGAAACTACATATGCTGCAGTTGCCATATAGAGACTTCAGACTAACCAGCAGACTAAACAATCTACCTGCAAAAAATGTACAAACAAGTTATCGGTAGATCGTAAGAAATACCAGAAGTAAAATTCAAATACCAAAACTTCAGTAAATACAACTGCCAAGCACGAACATGAATTGGGTGTCCTTATATTAAAAACGAATTCAGAGAGTCACTGTAAACGAATATAAAAATTATGGGGCGCTCATGCCATTCAAAATAAACCTAGATAGTTATTATAAACCAATATAAAAATTAAACCACTTTCACGAAATTCTAAAAGCGGCAGTATCAAGTTAAATTATTAAATCAACAGTTATACGTTTCAACAAAATCATGATGTGAAATAGTATGTTGAATCAATTAAGAAAATAAAGCAAACTTTGTGGACGCGACGCTTATCGCAGTAGCCCATGGAAAACGAAGCGCATTCATAACCACATAATATTAGCCACTTGTTAAGAAAACATGTCTTCTCGCAACGCCATAGCTGTTATATGAGCCAGAAAATTCGTTCATCATCTTAACAGATAATCAAATTGATAAGCAACAAAGGTTGTTTAATTATACACAAATCCTTAATACAGCAAAATTGGTAATCAACGTTCTTCTTCTTCTTCTTCTTCTTCTTTAATCAGTGTTGAGCGTCCGCATGCGAACATACACCTCCTCCATTTCTTTCCATGTTATTTTTTCTTGAGCGATTGACATCCATCTCCTCCCGGCAACCTTTCGAATATCGTCATACCATCTCAGTAAGGGGGGTCCTACGCTTCGTTTTCCTGCCCATGGTTTCCACTCGGTTGTTATTCGTGTCCATTTTATTGACTGCATTCGTGCAATGTGGCCTGCCCATCTCCATTTCATTCTCATTATTCTATATCCCACGTCTTCCATTTTTGTTTTTTGCCTAATCCATTGTATTGTCTTTCTGTCTTTTAGCCTTATGTTTAATATAGATCTTTCCATATATCTTTGCGTGGTCTGAATTTTATGTAGTGTTTTCTTTGTAAATGCCCACGTTTCTGTGCCATATGTCAATACAGGGGTAATGCAGCTTTCCAATACCTGTACTTTCATGCGAATTGTAAAATTCTTGTCTCTGTTTCTCAATATGTGACTCAACGTTATTTGATATAAATCACGCACACTGAATTATCCATGAAGTGTAATAGCAAACGTCAAATGCACAGTCCAGGTTAGCAGATCTTAAATGCGTTAGATTAATTCCAATACACATCTTATTAAGCTTCTACGATTGTGAAGCACCATCTGAGTCCATTGTTGTTTGTAGTTTTAGTATCTAATGATTCTTGCGCCATTCAGAAGTATGACAAATGATAGAGAGAACCTGACCTTGCGTTCTCCACGATTGAGCAGGTCCGCTAGAAGCTCCAAGTTGTGAGCTTTCCCACATTCCATAAAACGGATGTTGAGTCACTCAAAAAGTCACCCCAAACAGGTAATTGTTTCGCTGAAGAAGGCTGAAAACTGCCCGTATGGAAAGAACCGGGGGGAAAAAATACCTGCAAAGGTACTACTTCTTTGTCATGCCACGGGAAACAAAAAATACCTGCAAGTGGTAAACGGCCATAGAAAAGTTAGAAAAACCATTTTCCACACCAGAAGCGATAATATACAAGGAAACTATAGTAAATCCTCCATTCGAAATTCATCACAGTGATGGATGGCTCCGGCCAGGGGCGAAAATCCAAAAACTAATAGAAATAAAAATAGACAAGCTGCTCCACACATAGGCGCTTGCAGAGGTCTAAGTTCAAAGAGACAACTCCGCTCTGTTTGAGAGAAAAATCACCAAAAACGGTAATTTACGAAGGCGTTAAAACTAGCTACTGTGAAACCATAAAAAACTAATTCGGGCTTTCATAAAGGATTCGCCGAAGATACTGTTGTGTTGGAAAATACCATGCAAAAGTTTAAGAAAATGATTCTGGAATTCTGCAGTACAACAAACCGTGTACGGCTTGACTTATTAGAACAAAAACTAACAATCGAGGAAGCCATACGACTAACAGGGATAAACAGCAGAATATATTTAGGTTGGGTATCATTTGACAAGCTACGAAATTTTATTTATTCGCAACCATATATGTAATGTTAACATTCGTGACCTCATTTTAGTGGGGGAAGTCGTACATTTCAGCCCGCTACTTCCCGCACTCACTTACCGCTCAAGTGCGGGAAGTGAGTGCGGGAAGTACATTCCCGCCCGCTGAGTAGGTAGGGATACTGGGAATCTTGTTAATCCATTCATGCGCGTCGCAACCTGTCGTATCATAATATAATAATTTTTCCAATTATTGTTTAGAATAAAGTGGTTGCGAATAAAATAGTATACAAACCTCGACAGGAAGTTTCCTTAGTCTCGAGATAATAGCTGATTTCGACGCTTCGCGTCTCAATCAGCTAACTAATCTCTCGACAGTAATGAAACACTTCCCATCTCGGGCTGTAATATACTATTAAAGGCCGCGTCTGTATAACCATTCTTGACTTACGTAACTGAGATATGAGCTTTAACGAAAACCAACCTAGAAAAACTGAAAGTAGCACAAAGAATGGAAAAGCCTGTACTCGGAATTAGATACGACACCTCGTATATGATCGAAGAAGTAACTGTGAAGAAAGCAGAAGCAGAAATTGGCAAAACAGTTAATACCAAAAGTTAACGAAACATGAAATAAGAACACAACGATTTGTCGACCGAGGACAGGCAACAAAAATAGACGGAAACCAAAAGCAAGATAGAGATAGGATTGACAAAGGCTGTAGGTCGCACTAGATGACACTAGGCATATGTCCCAAGTTGGAATAGCAAATGTCTGTAATGATGTGAATCAACCTACTCGTACATCGCCTGCATAATCGTAAAGATAAACTTCGCATGGATGGAACTCGTTCTTGCAAGCTGTTGTTGGTCGACCTCTCTTCCTTCTGTAAGATAAGATGTACATACATACTTACTTTGGCCAATGTTAATCGGCCATCCCTTGTACTTGGCCATATCATCTTGAACGATTAACTCCAATTGTCTCTTTTATGTCGTACAATTATAGAATTTAGAATATACCTGAAGACGACACAAAAGAAGAAACACAAGGAAAGTAAAGTTATATAAGCTCATAAACTTGGTGTGCAGTCAATTTATCGAAAGCAATTTATCGAAAAACAATTTACCGAAAAAGCAATTTATCGAATAAGCAATTTATCGAATGACAATTGACCGAATGGTAAATTTATCGAAATAAATGCAATTCGTATCCTTTGTGAATGTTTTGAAGCTGGTCTATAATTTTAACGAAAAATTAGAGGAAGGAATGCACATTCTTCAAGAATTAGAAAGCTATTATTGTAAATCTCCGCAATTGTAATAGTCATGGCTTGTCCCTAATGGGGTGGCTACATAAACTAAACATTTTTGGTGGAATAATTGTATTTAATCTTGGAAAATTCGAAAGTTCCAAAGCTAATTGCTAATCACTATTGGCTGATTTATTATTGTTATGAGTATATAAAAGCCTTGCACCTTACGAATATTATTTACTTGCAATTGTTACTTTGAGTGAAGCGCAACAAAAATATAAAAAAAGCCGTTAATGTTTATAAATAGTGAAAAGAGCAAGAAAAAATTATACGTGGATGGTCAATTATATTATCAAGATCGGAAAGTTAATACCACAATTTACTGGAGATGTGAAAACTACAAAAAAACAAAATGTGGTGGACGTGCTATCACAGTCGAAGATTAAGTGACTAAAAACAGTGATAATCATAATCATGCTGCCGATGCAGCACATATAGAAGCAAGTAAAGTTGTAAATAACATCCGTGACAGTGCTAGAAATACTCAAGACGCGCCTAACTATATTGTGTCCAATGCTACTGCAACAGTTACTCAAGCGGGTGCAGCTCAACTTCCAAAGGTAGATGTTATAAAAAGGACAATAAGAAGTATTCGCCAAAAGCAGAATGCTGCTCCAGCTTTACCTACTCAACGTAGTGCTATTATTTTTCCTGAAGAATTTACCAACACCAAACGTGGGGTTCCGTTACTTTTATTTGATTCCGATCCCGCAGAAGAACGCATTTTAATATTTAGTACGAGACGAAATCTTCAACTCCTAGCACAGTCGGATCATTGGTATGCCGACGGTACTTTTAAAACTGTGCCACAACTTTCTTGTCAATTGTTTACCGTTCCTGGATTAAAGCAAAATAATGCTATACCGTTGATCTATGCACTTCTACCAGACAAAAGAGAAGAAACATACCATCGATTATTAAGAAAAGTGAAGGAATTGCAACCCTTACTAGGACCATCAACCATTATGACGGATTTTGAACCTGCCATGATCAATGAAATGGTGGTTGTTTTTTCCATTTTTTCCAATGTGTTTATCACCAAGTCCAATCACATGGTCTGAAAGCAAGATACGAAACAGATACAGATTTTTCTTTGAAAGTAAGATTACTTTCTGCCATAGCATTTGTTCCTACGCAATATGTGGTCGAAGCTTTTAAAATGTTATGCGATGACGATATTCTGCCTCCAGAGTTACAACCAATTGTCGATTATTTCGAAGATATGTGGATAGGGCTATTACATTTGCTACACACGGGAATTTTATTCGCACGTAAAAACAAAAATTATAAATACTTTACAGCAGGGTGGTACAGGAATCGTCTAGTCGTGTAGCAAACGTTTGCCAAGCTAGGTCCTGAGCAGGATGGGGTGGGTTGTCCGGAAGCGCCACTGGTTTGAGACGGTCCAAACCAGAAAACCTACAGATGGCCGTGTAAATTCCTAAACCACTAGCTGTTTCACAAAAAAAAAAAATAATAAAAGTCAGCAAAACACCAAGACTCGAAATAACCTAGTTATTTATTTCAGTTTGTACACCTTCGAAATTCTGTGTCATACTTGGAAAAAGGCAACACAATTCTGTGATAATAGTATGTAAATGGAATAGTTTGTAAATGTAATTTTAGTGGTATGTAATGTACAAGATTTTATATTAATAAAGTCTAAAATGTGACTACGATAATCGCAATTCGTTCGAGTACCCGTGTATCAACTACGATAGTGACTTAACTATAATTAAAAACAGCGATACCGGAATGCGAGAGAATAGTAAGTTCTATATCGCTTGATTAATTAGGTAAATACTCTATCTAGTCGCGAACCTCTTCGAATTGGTACCATTTCGCCTAGGGGAGTGCTAATACACATAACATGGTGTATTTACGGTGCTCATATTATGTTAAATGTTAAATTGATGCTCCCGGAGACCCTCGCCAATAATGGTTTAAATTTTGAACATTGACAAGTATCTGACACTCGAATGCGACCAAAGCAGTATTCCAAACGTAAAGATATTAAATGCATAAAATGACATTATCCTATTACACCAAAGTAATTGCACGTGATGTACAACGAAGCTATACAATATTTCGCATGTAAAACGACATGAATTTCGCTAGCATATACCTAGGTAAGTACAATACATAAAGTAAAGATCATAGTGCCATAACGAACGATATTTTTAGTTCAATAAACACCAAAAGGTAGATAACACTAGGTGTTGCAGATACCTGGATCGTGCACAGAAGGATCGCTACATCAACAGCTATGGGGGATAGCTATTAAGATGTCCACCAGCTTGAAGAACCTCCAAAGAGTCAGGGCTTCATCTAACTTTGCAGGTGAGAAACGCAGTCGAGTGCAGTCACCATGGGGAGAAGCCTTGCATGCGAACTATCACATGTGCTGAGGGGCTCGGATTGGAACGGAATTGTTGCTCCAGGTGCCTTAGCCAAGCAACACCAATGCCACAGGCATAATGGATCCCGAAAAATCGGAGAACGATACAGCAAACTAGGACGAGGAGGCCAAACTAGAACGAGGAGGCCTAAATACGAGACGTTATCGAAAAATGTTCTACGGCAACCATAAATCAACATACCAGAGTTGTAATGTGGCCTCGAGTAAGTAAATTGCAGAAATATATATTTATCCCAATACAATCGGATTCATTTTAGCAATATAACACCCATTTCCTATTTCTGGATGGCAGATTCCTCAAAGAAACATGGAAACTATATAATCCACTTAAGTGAAAATTCCCAAAGATCACATGCAGCTCCAAAAAGGAAAACTTAAAAATGGTCGCCGGAAATCGCACTATCAAAACAATTTTCAAAATTGTTACTCAAAATTCCCTAAACAAGGATTTTGCAAAAATGAGTATGCAACCAAAGCTACACCTAACGTATGCAGGTGAATCTAACTATGAATGTATTTAAGCTAAGAAATTATCCAAACAATCCTTAACTGTATCTAAATGTAAAATTACACGTAACAGACTCTCCCCTCACTTAAAAATAGGTAAATTCACTGAATTTACCGACGTAGAACCTATGCCTGCACCATAATGAAGCTTCGAAATTTTACAGGTATCACGATGATATCCAACAAACCTCAAACACAAAAGAAAGATCACCACGTACAACTACGGCAGTACCAAATAATTTAGAAAAGGATAAGCAGCCTAAAAGAATCGCAAAATAGAAGTCGAAAGGAAAAAGGGAAATTACAAAGGAATGTTAAAGATAGAATTCAGAAAAAGGACCGTGGTTTAGCAAAAGAGTCGGCTCATGAATCCAACAAAAGTTGACACTACAAAAGCGCAAAAGAAACCGTCCTCAATCACCAATCACGTCCAAAAGAAAACAAAACGTAGACCAGGAACGAGATTCGCTTGTGAAACAAGAATCCGCATGCGCGAAAGGATACCACAACATAACCCAAACACAAAACGTACAGCTGAAGGCAACCCGACAACATCAGCTACACATCGAAAACCTCAAAGGGGTATCCAAAATAAATTTCAACAACCTAAGCTCGAACCCACACAAATAAAAAGAACAACAGCAAAACCAAAGAACAGAAGGAAGGGATAAATAGCTCTTACAATGAATGCCGCTCCGAAAAGGACATCAGAACATCCGTCGCTGCTGGGTGTAAAAGGCGCGCCGGTGGATGAACTGATCCAAGCCCAATTCGAGACAACGTCCACTGGAAAAACTATCTAACAAGAAGAAGAAAAACGAAACAGAATAGCAGGAAAGGGGAATGGGATCAAAAGCTCCAGAAAAGAATTGGGGACAACACAGAAGAAGGATGAGAAAGGATTAGTCCGATGTCACGTCAGTCAGTCGACGTAGGGTGGTATAGAGAAAAGCTAACTGAAAATTTCTAAGTGGGAAAATAGCCGAAAAATTTTGAAGTCACCACAGAATACAGGTACCAGGCGCGGGACCCCGTAGAATACACCGCGATCATAGGTAACCATACCCCATGAAGACAGAATAAAAACCCTACACCCTACTAGTCAAGGAAAGTGTGCAGCCCAGGATCGACTACACACTGAAACACCATCCACAGTGACCAGATGGCGGAACACCGGAAATGAGACTGCAAAAATGTCTCACTCCTGTATGATGGAACGTCACTGTCCCACAAGGAGGGGGAAAGAACGAGATGATAAAGTTCCCCAACAGCGAGTCCTCCCTTCAAGCAGCCCAACCAACCATCCAAGACTTTACAACAAAAAGGGGGAAAGAACGAGATGATAGAGTTCCCCAACAGCGAGTCCTCCCTTCAAGCCCAACCATCCACCCAAGGGTTCAACAAAAAACCCTTGGTCCCTAAAGCCTAACCTAACATTCAAAATCCTAATGCCAAACTCGAATGCAAAGTCCAATACTAAGTTTGTCTTCGTTACGACAATCCAACAGAATCTAGTTTTCTTCATCTGGCGGGTGTTGCTTTATGTCTTTGACATGCCATGTGCCGCGAAATGTCCCATCTTCATCTTGAAGCTCGTACGTAACAGGTGATAATTTCCTTCGTACAATCAAAGGCCCAATAAATTTTGGAGCGAGCTTTGCGGTGAAGTGTTTGGTGGCGTCGGACAACACAAAATTGCGTCGGTAAACTCTGTCGCCCACATTATATGTCACTTCTCTGCGTCGTAGGTCATATCGTTGTTTAGATCTGGCATGAGCATTCAAAAGTCTCTTATGTATATCTTGATGTAGCTTGTCTAACTCTTTAAGTTTATCAGATGTCTCACATTTATCTGTTTCAGCCTTTACACCTGATTTAAAATAATCACCCCTAGGAACATGTTCACGTGCAAAGTTGGCAAAGAATGGAGTCACTTTAGTGACTTCATGAACCGAGCTCCTGATAGAGCAGCCCACTTTAGGCAAAAGTTGTTCCCATTTCTTGTGGTTATCTGCAACATATGAAGCCAACATAGTTTTGATGACACGATTAACTCTTTCTACGAAGTTAGCTTGAGGATGATACGCAGGAGTGTAAATAATTTTCACATGGTAGCTGTCACATAACTGCATAAATTCTCGTGAACGGAACTGCACACCATTATCGCATACTAAGTACTGAGGACATCCAAAGAATAGAAAAACATTTTCCTCAACTAATCTGGTTACAGCGGCAGCTGTAGCTTGACGGAGTGGAAACAGTAGCACAAACTTGGTAAGTTGGTCTGAAATAACCAAAATGTAACTGTAGCCTCTGGATGATCTAGGTAAGGGACCACAGATATCTACTGCAATCATCTGCCAAGGTTTTGTGACATTCGGGCGCTGTCCCATAAGACCAGCTGGACGATTCTGTTCAGGTTTCATGGCAGCGCAGATCTTACACCTTCGAATGTAGTTGACTACATCGGATCGCATTTTCGGCCAGTAGAAGCGATTCTTCAGGCGTTCGTAGGTTTTGAAGATGCCTGCATGGCATGCCGTTAATGCGTCATGATGTTCATGGATGAGTTCCTGGCGTTTTTCTTTCGGCACAACTTCTTTCCATGTTTCGTTATTGTCTCTCAATCGCGGGTAGGTACACTTGAGATATTTATATATTTTATCATTCTCAATTCGCCACTGTGGAAATTGTAAAGGATTTGATATAATTTTTGTTCTCAGATTCCGATACCAATGATCTCGAATGGGTGCTGGTTCTTCGATGGTTAACACCACATAATCCGATCTGGAAACAGGCTTTGACGGCAAAAATTGCTTGAAATTATTGACCGGCTTCTGCCTTGTTTTAGAGCACCGGGTCCGGTCGCCTACCGTGCTCCTCGCTCGTTTCCCGAGCATCTCTTACAAGTGCGGCTGGTTACTCCTACTTGCCCGCATCCATAACAGTACATCCGTTTAGGAGCAGTACACTGCATGGCTCGATGTCCTGACTTGGAACAATTCCAACAAGTAAGTGTTGCAATAGCAGTTGGGGCTTCTGTAATTTTATTACTAGTCTTCTCTCTGGCTAGGTGGTTCTGGGAAGTGTTTGTTGGAAGCTCCATTTCGCTGAAGTCAATCAGAGGCTTTTCTTCGACTGCACAAATCGGTGGCTTTCCAGCACGCTTGCAGTAAGCTAACTCTGGTTCAAGTAAGTATGAGTTAGGCGTAGGAGGTGCTTTAAAATTATTCGAAGCTATTTTGGCATCTTCTAAAGCCATACAAGTTTGAGTAAGTTCAGTGATAGTATAAACCGGGTGTAATGCTAATTGCATAGCATAATACGGCTGTAAGTTCTTCTTAATTATTGCCAATCTTGTAGTTTCAGATGGAAGTTGAGGCAGCCTGCTGAATAAGTTGTCCATGATTGCTATATAAACAACCACTTTTTCTGATGGGTGTTGTGTGCGGCTTCGAATTTCGTCCCAAAGGCGGATCTCGTAATCGTGAGGGAGAAAGTTTGCTTTCAACTTGCGAATCAAGTCGTCCCAATCGATGATAGTACGCTTCACTGCTCGGTACCATATCAGTGCATCTCCAGTGAAAATTTCTACTGCTGACTGAAGCAATTGAGCTTTTGAGATTCCACGTGCTTCTCTTAGCTCTTCTACACGCACTAAGAAGCTTGTTAAACTGGACGATTCACCATCATAATGAATGTTCCACTTGCTGATTGGAATAAAGTTGCTGTACACAGGTCGAGAACACTCTGGATATATGTTACTTTCAGCGGTAGGTATGTGTAAGTTTCCAGCTTGTCTATCTAAGCTTGTTGTAGGTCTTACAATCTCGCTCAGTTCCATGGACTTCAGTTTTTTCTGTAAGTTGCTGTCGTAATGGGAAACTTCAGCGTTACGCTCTGGCGTTGACTCATGGAAGCTCACTCGACGTTTCGATGGTTCAAATTGTGTTGGGAATATCGACATCTCATGATCAATGAGTTGCCCGATGGCAGTTGCATTTTCTTCTGCACCTGTAGTTGCCAAGGATGTGGTAACTGGAAGTAGTAAATTAGGCTCATCTAGAATAGATTGTTGTTGAGACTGAACTGTTGCTTGCTCATGTATAGTTTGTTCGTGGTAACCTAAATAAGCTTGATCGATAGCTATAGATAACTGACCTAATTGGGTAGACAGTGTTTGCTGATGCTGTTGTTGCATGTTGTTTTCGGCATTAATTCGACGTAAGCGACCTAAAAGATGATACATTCTTGCCCTAATGCGTTGTACTTCATTGTCTTTGTTATTGACATCAAAATGTTCTAATGCCTCTTGCAGTTCGTGAAGTTTTGTAGCACAAATCTTCAGTTCTTCATCAGGCTCGAAATAAATTCCTGTTGTCACGTCTAGCGTTCCTAACTGCTGTCTATGCATAGCGTCTCGCAAAATTGATCTCTTCTCGGTTACGTTCGAACCCACTGGACATCCACGAATTAGCAATTCATACGTTAGCTCGTCCGCCAATAATCTTCCAACATCCATTGTAATTGTCGTAACTAAACAATCCTATACCTATACTAAAAATACTAAACCTTACTAATAAGAGCACAAAAGAAAAACAAAAATAGCCCTTCAGTACTAATAATACTAATACCTACTAATATGCCCAAAAATTGTACCTAATCTAAACACACATTCCTAAATTCTAACAAAATTCCTCAAGATATGCAACAAAATGGCTATAATCCGATAATTACCGATACGACAAGGAACCAATCGATACTAATCAAATAGTCTATACTGCACTAAATGCCAAACTACTTAACCAAAGGCTCCACGTCAGAGGCGCCAAATTTATTACATTTGCTACACACGGGAATTTTATTCGCACGTAAAAACAAAAATTATAAATACTTTACAGCAGGGTGGTACAGGAATCGTCTAGTCGTGTAGCAAACGTTTGCCAAGCTAGGTCCTGAGCAGGATGGGGTGGGTTGTCCGGAAGCGCCACTGGTTTGAGACGGTCCAAACCAGAAAACCTACAGATGGCCGTGTAAATTCCTAAACCACTAGCTGTTTCACAAAAAAAAAAAAATAATAAAAGTCAGCAAAACACCAAGACTCGAAATAACCTAGTTATTTATTTCAGTTTGTACACCTTCGAAATTCTGTGTCATACTTGGAAAAAGGCAACACAATTCTGTGATAATAGTATGTAAATGGAATAGTTTGTAAATGTAATTTTAGTGGTATGTAATGTACAAGATTTTATATTAATAAAGTCTAAAATGTGACTACGATAATCGCAATTCGTTCGAGTACCCGTGTATCAACTACGATAGTGACTTAACTATAATTAAAAACAGCGATACCGGAATGCGGGAGAATAGTAAGTTCTATATCGCTTGATTAATTAGGTAAATACTCTATCTAGTCGCGAACCTCTTCGAATTGGTACCATTTCGCCTAGGGGAGTGCTAATACACATAACATGGTGTATTTACGGTGCTCATATTATGTTAAATGTTAAATTGATGCTCCCGGAGACCCTCGCCAATAATGGTTTAAATTTTGAACATTGACAAGTATCTGACACTCGAATGCGACCAAAGCAGTACTACCAAACGTAAAGATATTAAATGCATAAAATGACATTATCCTATTACACCAAAGTAATTGCACGTGATGTACAACGAAGCTATACAATATTTCGCATGTAAAACGACATGAATTTCGCTAGCATATACCTAGGTAAGTACAATACATAAAGTAAAGATCATAGTGCCATAACGAACGATATTTTTAGTTCAATAAACACCAAAAGGTAGATAACACTAGGTGTTGCAGATACCTGGATCGTGCACAGAAGGATCGCTACATCAACAGCTATGGGGGATAGCTATTAAGATGTCCACCAGCTTGAATAACCTCCAAAGAGTCAGGGCTTCATCTAACTTTGCAGGTGAGAAACGCAGTCGAGTGCAGTCACCATGGGGAGAAGCCTTGCATGCGAACTATCACATGTGCTGAGGGGCTCGGATTGGAACGGAATTGTTGCTCCAGGTGCCTTAGCCAAGCAACACCAATGCCACAGGCATAATGGATCCCGAAAAATCGGAGAACGATACAGCAAACTAGGACGAGGAGGCCAAACTAGAACGAGGAGGCCTAAATACGAGACGTTATCGAAAAATGTTCTACGGCAACCATAAATCAACATACCAGAGTTGTAATGTGGCCTCGAGTAAGTAAATTGCAGAAATATATATTTATCCCAATACAATCGGATTCATTTTAGCAATATAACACCCATTTCCTATTTCTGGATGGCAGATTCCTCAAAGAAACATGGAAACTATATAATCCACTTAAGTGAAAATTCCCAAAGATCACATGCAGCTCCAAAAAGGAAAACTTAAAAATGGTCGCCGGAAATCGCACTATCAAAACAATTTTCAAAATTGTTACTCAAAATTCCCTAAACAAGGATTTTGCAAAAATGAGTATGCAACCAAAGCTACACCTAACGTATGCAGGTGAATCTAACTATGAATGTATTTAAGGGCGTCCTCAGCAACGCCACCGTCGCCGAGAGCCTCGATTTTCACATATTTTATGGAATTTCTTTGATGCAGCAGTTCAAGGTTGTAAAGAGGGGATAACGGTCGGCCTTACCTTTTGGCGAAAGTTATATTTGATATTTTGCCGGCTGGTAACTATCGGCCTAATTGGGCTAGCTCGCCGCGAGGGTCGCAGGGTTCCAGCTATGCTGAAAAAGTATAATAAAAAAAGGAGAGGGCGCCAGGTCCTCGACTCAGTTCTAATCCATGTGCCGGACCGTGCACAAGGTAAAGACAATTCCCAGCAGAACAAAGAAAATTAATCAAATCAACCACCAAAGAAAATATCACAGCTTTATTATTAAATGGTGGATATGTACTATAGTGCAAATACAAACATAAATGTACAATAAATCAGGCAGGCGTTCAAATACATATAAGTAACCATACGTTGTACCAATTATAAATTTCAGTGTAAATGTATATATATATCTAAATAAATTACAACAAATGCATGCAAAAAGAAGAAATGTAGTTTCGAGCCGAAAATAAATATTACCATGCAAATATTCGTAAAGCTAAATTTAGGCCGCGAATCGTTGGACGGTACAAACACTCTAAAAAGAAACGAGAGTACGCAGGGTGTACGTATGTATATTTACATGCTAAAGATAGCAAAGGCTTGGATTTGCCCCTTACTCGGTTAGCGGAGATCTGCCAATAATCACAATGCTCCCGTAGTGGGCTCACGAGACACTGCCACTGTAGTGTGCCTAACTTCACGCCGAACGTTTGACATGAAAATACTAGTTATTGTTTTGTGATGAAAATAGCGAGGCTTTAAGGAGTCCGAACTGTGTTATGCAAGCGGGTGAGTAAAAGCGACGTCCAGATAGGACACAAGTGAAGCTCAAAGCCCTACAAGTTTTACTCTATAAATTTTCCAGATAACGCAGAGGTCAGTGGGGTGCCCACCGAAGCAACGACTCCAGAGCAGTACGCAGGTTATGACCTCAAATTAGCAAGTAGCAGAGGGTATCCGCATATCATTGCGCGGCGGCCCTAACAAGAATAACGCAAGTACAAATATTACTAAACTAACGATGCACGAAACCCACTATAGCACAATCCGTGCTGATGAAATCACACATGCCCGAAGTGCTAACGGCATGAAACAATATGATTCAATTATAAGTTACAACATGCGCGATGCATATTAACTACAATAACGTCTTGCCTGCAGGAAAGTTCACCAGAACCTAACCTCTCCGTTTGCTCCCCTGTGGTTGGACGTAGCTAGCGAAACAACGAGGACGGCCGCAGCTGCGGGTTGCAGTGCCAGCTATGGAGGCTGCCAAAAACGACTTGCAGGTGGGTGTAAAGCAGTTGCTCAATCTTCAGCGTTGCCCACGAGAGTTGCAAAATTCACAGGCGATGCGACTATCTTAGGGGCCCAGTGCATCGGACTGGATTCCAGCAGGGTGCAGTCGAACGGGGTAGGTCTACTCCAGACAGGAAGGATTTAACTCCCACCGGAAATTGGCTAAAAACGCACAGAACCCAAATGTATTCCCGATTAAGAAGAAACTGGCCTAGTCTTACCTCAAGCTGGGGGTGGAGCCGAAAGAACGTGCTAAAGTCGGTTCCAGGAGATCCGCCAAAAGCGAAAGGATGCAAGTAAGTAGCTAACTAATCATTACGAACACCCACGATAACGCAGAAATGCTTCCAGATCCCTCAAACAATCTATTCGAAGAGGCGAGCCCTACCAAAGGGCTATGAAGCACTTAGCTGCAGAGGAACACCTACTAGCACGACAATTTAGCTTGAAAAGAAAGCCGAAAAATTCAAAAACCCAGCCTACAGGTCATATGATAACAAAATTTGGGCCAGAAGATGCCAAAAAACCAGTCAGGCAAGTTTGACTGCAGGAAAAGATAACATTGCTCTAGCAACAAATGGAATAGTTAAAAATAATTTGTATCACCGGTTGCCTAGCGGCCATACCCAAATATTTGTAAAAATATGGCAAGAATAAACCTAATTTGCAAGATATGAGTAGTTAAACGAGGGGTTGCTTACGAAACTGCATGATAATTATAGGAGAGTAATTAAAAATAAGATATAGCCAATTATACCTAGTTTAAAGCATGCAAAAATTGACAAAAGCCAACCATAAATATTCAAGTTCAAAAATTCAGCTAGCGAAAGTTCAATACTACGGGGGACGCTCCAAAAGTATCGTAACAAAGTTCGTACCAAACTTAGCACAGATAATGACTCCGTTGTATGAACTTCTAAAAAAAGACGTAAAATTTAGTTGGAATAAGAAATGTCAGTAAGCGTTTGAAATAATTAAAAAACAAATAGCATCAGATAGGATCATGGTACACTTTGACCCTGATTTACCAATAATACTAACAAGCGATGCATGAGGATCGGGAATTGCGGGAGCTTTATGCCATAAGTTTGCAGACGGGACGGAAAAACCTATAGGTTTTGTTTCGCGCATTATATTACGCGGTTCGAAAGTTTCAGAATTACTTGCTAACGCAAAAATTTATTTTGAGAACGGACCATTGTCCATTAATAGCTATATTCGGTGAGAATAAGGGAATTCCGTAAATGGCAGCGAGTAGGCTGCAGCGCTGGGCAATTTTCTTGTCGGGATTCAATTATAAAATTGAGTATATCAAAGGGTCTGAAAACGTGGTAGCAGATAGTTTTTCAGGGTTGCCTTTGCAAATCACGCATGAGCAAGATACTAACGAAGAGCTGTCCTATTTAAATTTTATTGAAGCTCAAAATACGCCCATTGACAGTAAACGTATTAAAATTGAATCAAGACGCGATCTGGTTATTGCCAAGGTAATAGCTTTTGTAAATAGGGGATGGCCAGATAAAATGAGTAATCTAGAATTAAAACCGTATTTTAATAAGAGAACTGAATTATGCGAAATTCAAGGTTGTCTAATGTGGGGATTTAGAGTGATCATTCCAAAAGCACTTAGAATAGAGTTACTAAAAGAGCTTCATGTAAGTCATCAGGGCACGGTTAGGATGAAATCAGTCGCGAGATCTTACATGTGGTGGCCCAAATTAGATGAATATATTGAAAACATAACAAAATCTTGCGCCCCATGTTTGTGAACAAGGTCAGATCCGCCAAGGGTAGCTTTAACCCCGTGGCAACTTTCATCCAGGGTAGGAGAACGTATACATATTGACTTTTTAGATTTAAAAGGCAAAATTTACTTAATAATTTTGGATAGCTTTAGTAAGTGGGTAGAAGTGCATGACATGCATAACAATGCCAACACGGCCAACACGATAAACAAACTGCGAATTACGTTTGCAAGCATGGGAATTCCTGAGTTGTTGGTATCCGACAATGGAACTCAGTTGACCAGTAAGCAGTTTAAAATGATTTTTAGAGAAAAACGGTATCAAACATAATACCACTCCTACGTTTTATCCTGCGTCGAATGGAGCGGCAGAAAACGTGGTCAAAACGTTTAAGAACGCCTTAAAAGCAGCTTTCTTTGATTCGATTAATAGGGGAGTCGAAACGGAAACGTTGATTTGTCGGTTCCTAATAAATTATCGAAGTACGCCGCATACAACAACTCAGCAGACACCTTCGAAATTATATCAGGAGAGAGAGTTGAGGTTTCGGTTAGATAGCATAAAACCAAACGCACAGTATAGCGGCGAAACGCCCGCCCGTGGGAAGGGAAGAAAGGAAGAGTTTGAATTGGGAGATAGCGTTATGGTAAGGGATTATCGGTCGGTAAACCATAAGCAGTGGACACCGGCTATAGTTAAAAAACGGTTAGGAAAGGTAACATATATCTGCAAAATAACAGAAAACGGGCAGATGTGGAAAAGGCACATTAATCAAATAATTAGGTACAACACGAAGAAAGATCTTGGTTTACAACAATCGGAAACTAAAGAAAAGTTAGCTTTACGCGCCGAAAAATAGGGAGGTCAGATTCTAAAAACGATTTTGTAATATCTCAAACCGGCATCAAGACCAGCGGACAGGAGGTCGCTATCAACGAAAATATTGTAAATAATGAAACTTTTGTTATTGTTAGTCCTGTAGTGAATAACCAGCCAGGTAGTAGTAAGCGAAATAAAGAGGAAAAGGTGCAGGAGGTTCGAAGAAGCACAAGGACACGAACGGTACCTGACCGGTTTGGTGAAAATGTAGGTTTCACAAATTAGTTTAAGTTTAAATAAGCTAGGTTAAGATATGGTAACTGGAGGCGAACTTAAAGGGGAGGTGTGCGGTGTAGCAGAGGTTTGGCAACGCTGTGTAACTGCGGATTATCCTAAGGGACAAAGGCAGGTACCCGGACGAAGGTTTTGGGTTAGTTTTAAGACATTCGAGTTGTGCTCTTGTTAACAGTAACTTGTATTTGTATGAGATCTGTCTAAGTTATATTTATTTAATAAACATATATTACCACTACATCTTTAATTAGCCTTAACCACGAGGAGATAACACTTATATTAGTTCATTTCCTTCAATGGGTATCTATCAAGTTATGGCAAACTTCAATTTGATCGTGACATGCTGCGAATGAGTTTTTTTAGCACACGATAGTTTAAAATAGTAAATTTAATAATTATTTAAATCATTTTTGTATTTCCTCAAGCTCTAAATAATATTTTTTACCAAAA
>CALNHX010006999.1:0-80199 GCA_940337035.1 Agriotes lineatus
CATGCCTGGGAAGCTAAGAATGCATTTTGACATGGCAAATTACATCGTACGAAAGACTCCGAACTTCACCCTGTTATACTTGGTTTCTGCCCCATACTGCCTGCATTAACTTCGCAGGAAGACGTTCAATGCAATTGCCCCTTCCGCTGATATAAAACCAGTGGCGGCGTCCATTTTTTAAATTGACATAATATAGTCTATTAGAAAGCTTTGTCAAGCCCAATCATCTTACATTTTATTGATAAGTGTGATCAAATATTCAAATTCAATAGCATCAAAAAGCGACACAGATTGAAGGTGAGTTTGGAAAATGACATATAATTTACAGTACCAGCTACAACTTCTACTACATAATTCAAAATTATAAATTTATGCAGCAAGAACTTCCTGTTGAATTATACTGTGTATCCTTTATACTAACCCAAAATGTAATCCTCTTTGACTTGGGCCGCTTTCTGCTCAGTTTGCGCTTGTCTACTCATAGTCATTTTGTATAAAAAAAGCAGCTTGCTCTAGTTATAGAAATATCTCTCACCGAATCATTAGTAATTGTCTAACGTTGTTTATGTAAAATATATTCCAAGTTCGAAGCTATGTTTGCTATCTATTCCTTTATAATTTTTCATAATAGGCGGTTGTTTTTTTAAGTATTCCTGAAAGCCAGTTATACCCCTTTCTCACTCTTTACATATAGTTTTATTTTTATACTTAGTAAAACATAATTAACTTACCGTACAAAAATTAATGTATAGCAAAGCTATAGGAAGTATTATATCATTTTTGTTTTAGGTAACACTACAGCGCTTATGGGTGTTGTTCGTAATTCACTACTGGCAATAGCGATTTAAACGCTATATTTCAGTGGAAATGCTCTGCTTTCAATTTCATGGCTAAAGCGTGGATTCTCGTTGATACCGGTTTGAATATTTCATTTTCGAGCATGTCGTATTCTGAAGCATTCCAGCGAAATCCAAAAATAATTATAACTGGGAGCTTTCATTAAAAATAGAGCTTAATGCCCCAGATTTCCCTGAAGCGCAACATCTAATCTCTTTTGATATCGCCTCAATTACAACTCCCACTCCCGGAACATTATTAAATCCCAACCTCTGGCCAGTTTCAATTACGTTTTTCTTGCCAAAGCGTATGCATGGCAAACTGTCAACCTAGATTAAATTTATTCGGAATAACAAAACCCCCGCAACCTTTACAAGTGCAGGCTGCAGCCAAGTCCGGTGCAGGGAACGGAGTTGCTATAGAAACCGCTCTCCGGGCTCCGGAAGCGAATCCCAGTTGCACAGATCCGGATTTCAGCGTTTGGATATTACCAAATGAGAGCAAATGAAAACTATGATTGTTTGCCTTTCATTTTAGAAAATCTGAACGTTTGTTTTACAGTGCAAATAATTCCAGTTTTTGTGCGGATCCAGATATGAGAGATAACTCAATAACTTTATTATGTGGACGTTACATTCGTTAGCTTTATGTAAAATAAAAATAGTATATTCAGTTCTTCATTAAACAATGAGATCAAGCTAAATAGGAAATATTATACATACTTTAATGAGAAAATTCAAATGATAATCAATAAAATGAGTTTGGATTTTTATAGTGGACCTCAAATTGCAAATGGGTTATTACCGCTTATTGCCCGAAGGCACAATTAAATATAGATCTGAAACACGAGCAGCTTACACAATATTGGTTCATGTAATAACATTAATATTGTTGCATTTCAACCACAGCTACGATGTTAGTACATTTCTGGTCCATTCACAATGTTTTTCCAGTACAGTGTTTCTAGGGCTCTATGCTATTTCTTATGATATAAACTAGTTGGAGCTCGAGGTTTTGTATTCCGTCTTAGACCTCAACAAAATAATAATTACTATAGAATATGGACGAAAGAAATTATATATTCCTCCGATAACAACTGAATAAAAAATGCTACACTTGCTACAACCTGGGTATGCCAGTGGACTTATACTGGGCCTACCTTGTGCTGCTCTCATTGTAGCATTTATCGGAAAACGAAATTAGAAAGCAACTAAAACATGTTAATAATTATATTGTAATATGCCGTAGTTACCTTTAAACAAGACGTGATGCAAATATCAGTGCTGTTCCCACAATTGCTTCAATTCAAAGTAAGCGACGAAACACATGTTTAATTATTAGCCAAGTTCTATTTCTTCTTTGACACACTTTAATTGTGAGGTACTAATAGATCAGTACTCTTCCTTAGTTCGACAATTGGTACTAGATAGTAGCAAATCTTGCTAAGCCATTTTGCCCTCAGTAGTCACTTAATTACATTTCGCGCCTTTAGGGCAGTTTAGTAATATTGAAAACCCATTTTTAACATTTATCATAAAAACTCACAAGCGCAAGCTCATTCCTTGCTCATTTGAATTCGGCTACCCTGTATATAGACGAGGCTGCCCCGCTTCGATCATTTTGGAACACCCTTTGAACGCCACTTGTTTGTTTTGGAGCGACTGCGAAGCCTCTCGCTTTCCTTGTCACCGCGACGTGCTTGTTCGATTCTTCGCATCGCCATTGGCTGTCGAGAGCCACGTGGTGACGCCAGTTCCCTTGCGGGGAGTTGATCTCAGGCCGCTGGAGAGAACAGTTGGTTATTTATTGTGTTACCGTGGGCGGCGTCCTCTTGCGTCCCGGCGCTTGAGGGCGCCTGTCGTTGCTTGTTTGTGTCGTTGCTGTGAAGGCCCTTTGTGTTTCCCGTGGGATTTGGTATGTTTGCAAGCAGATATGCGAGTTCCGGCGGGGCTGCGAAGAACACAGGTGGTGTGTGGAGTGCGAGTTGTGAGTTATCACGTCGTGGGGTGGGTGCAATGAGCATTTTGAATCCAGTTATGCTTCCTTAAGTAAGGGGTCGTCCCCTTTAACTCGACAAGTCAAGGATCTATCCTGGCAGGACGTGTGGAGTCTCATTGCCGCTGTTGTTGCTCTCGTAGGAGCGCATTCCGATCTCCGCCATGACAGGCGGATTCCATGCCGATTGTCCCCGCATGCTTGTTCGCGGCTAATTGAATGCCACAGCCTGTCGTCCACCGGCAACCGACTGCACGCACTCCTCAAGGACCGTCTACAACCTAAGGTACCTGTAAATAGAACCATTTAAACATAATAGTTGTTACTCGTGTGAACGATGTTGCGTTTGTGCTCATTCCGCGAGGGCGTATTTGTACCTCTTTGCTCGTTTATTACTGTTTTATGTGGCGCTCTGAGGCTACGATGCCTTGTGATGCTGCCGTCGCTAGCCTTCATTTCAGTAATTGCATGTACGTGAGCTTTGTGTTTAACCGTATAAACAAGTAATGAACTCTTCGCATATGTTTTTGTGAGGCGGCCGTTGCTAGCCTTCATTTTAGTAACTACGTGTGTGCGGCCTTTGTTGTGCCTAACCGATTAATCCGCAAACGAACGCATCGCATAACCGTGCGACGCCGTAATTGTCACAATCTGTTCGAGACCTTTCATATGTGCACTGGCTTCGTGCCTTGTTTATCAGGTGTTAAGCTAATTTATCGCATGCCTGGGCGACGTGGCATTGGCTGGCATATATTCAAATTTCGCATATCTTTGCGTGGCTATGTTAGCCCCCTTTTGGCCAAATATTGCAGTTACGCTGCCCCTTTGCCTAATGAATTAGGCCTTTAGTTAATTCGTCGCATATCTTTGCGGCGCCGTGTTTGCCAACAGCTACACTGCTTCCGTCGCCTACGCCGGCGTATGATTTGTTGTCATGAACTAACGCCCCTTTTAGGGCGCACATTTTTAACTGTTCTTTATGATGTAAAGTGACGAACCAACAGCGGCCAGTCACGTGTTGTGTGTTGTACAGTAGCATTAGCGCGTCCATCAGCTGGTGCGTATTTTAAAAGATAATATAAGCTTGGCGGCGCGATTTGCTGCCCGAATGTAAAGTCGACCAATAGACACATATCTGATTAAGGGACGTATTATTCTTGTTCGACCTGTGCATGCTCTGTTTCAGATAGCGCCCTCCAGTGTAAAGATAGATGTACGACGGGGCTTGAGAAATTGGAGCGTGCAGGTAGGGTTGGTGGCGGCGCAGCCGCGGCCAGAAGGTCCCGACATCGCTTGACCGTCCATGCCCGGTTATTCGGTCACACCATTACTACAGGCTTGGTAGCGTACCGCCCCTCTGGCCGTTGCCCTCAGGTGATCTCGTTAAAAACCCGCCCTAGCTCCACTGATTGCTTAGCCGGCTTATCTTGCTGCGGCATGGGTAGTGGCCTAGGAGAAATTTCGTCCCGATTTTGTAGCGTCTCACCCGCGCTGGCCGTTTGGTTGTTGTATGAGCCGGTGCGGTGTCGTAAAGACAGTATAAGACCGTAACAATCTCTGATGAAGGTAAGCTGTCCATTGATCATTTAAGTCGCTATGTGGTTCTTCTTGTTGCGCCTGAATTACAAAAATCTTAATGGGCTAGATGTTAATTGCCAACTGTAATGAGTTGTTGATTTAAATATTTGAAACATTAAAGTTATAACGGCCGTGGCAGCTTACTTTAGTTTTACTCCGTTACGTTTGTGCCTCGTGGTAGCTCATGTCAGAGTTCTGCTAAGGACTGCATCCAAAGAAAGAAGTCAGAATCAAATAGTCCATCAATCACTAGCTTTACAGATAGAATCTTGAAGTAATTATTATAACATAAATGTATTCCATAATTTGTAATAATGGCTCACCCTATGCCTACTATTGTGGCAATCTACACGACCCTTATAGGACGACGAACCATACGCTCTTGTCGGCAGATGACGTAACCGCGGCCGTTCTTGATGTAGCTACGAAACAGATATGGCTGGTTTTTACTCGATTGGCGCTGCAGCCTCATCAAGAGATTTAGGGTAAGCTTTCCATGTTCGTTCGATCGGCGATACAGCGGATTCGGTACGTGCATTTTGGGAAAGTTTGTAGCTGCTAATAACCAGCGCTACAGAAGCAGTTTCCTTCTCGGACCGGATTCTTCTGGACTAGGAGAAATTTTGGATTAAGTGAGACGAGACTTAAGTTACCAGGCTAGAGCTCGCTTCTTCCACGAGGCTTTACAGTGTTCAGCTTCAAGTCTTCGCTAGCGGGCACCCCATAGCTTTCTCTGGCCTCCCTCCTACTGGCTGAGGATTCTCCAGCTGGAGGATGCGAGGCTCAAACTCTCTTTTGTGTCTGCATTCATACTATTTTATAAGGTCTCGAGTACTCTCTCTGCCGAGAAAGCTTGCTGGAGGAAGAGCAGCGTATAATCCCCACCTGAGTCATACAACGCACAAAGGATTGATGCCCGAATTAAATGTGGCAAGATGCGGACATGCAAATGACAAGCGTCACAAAGTTACCAGTGAATATAAATAAGTAAGTCGCAAAACTAAATACTGTACTACCAATAAAAAATATGTTAATTATAATAATACAAGGTATACTAGTAACAAGACAGTTGCATCCACTATTGTGAAGTAAACAGATGGACAAGTAGCGAAAACTCTTATATGCATAGAAATTATTAGGGAATGCTAGGTGAAATACGGATCCGTCGTAAGTAAATCGCAGGTTTAAAGATTAAATGCAGCTGTAAAGACACCATGTTCAATGTGCAAATATTCGAACCAAAATGCAAGTGAAAATGATACTCATGAAATATATTGAAAACAAACTACAGCTATGGTAGGCATCAGACCTATGTTAGAAACAAAACTATCACAAAAATTTGGAAATTAAATCATCTATGACATGTAACAGACTCAAAAGGTGTTTGCGACTAGTTACAGTGAGAAATCAACGTGTTCTTATGCTAAAGTTTAGGTGCTTACTTATAAAAGTCAAATGAGTAGATATGCGCAAGGGTGTCTATCCAAACATGTGTTAAGCAGGTTCTTCCATGGACGACTTGGCCCTGGGATTCGGGAGATGGGCGTGTTCTCTGTTCGAAGTGGACCTACCTTTGAGTTCATATACTTGGAGCTCTTATGAAGCTTAAAAACGGAAGTGAATTTTTGCTTTACAGTGAAAATAAACACAATGTAACTTGTCACGCTATATTCAACACACAGTATTACAGCCAAGTTTTCGGCGGGCAGGCGCGATTGCCTAAAAGGTGACGTCGCGGAAGAACATTCTAAGGAGCTAAATTGCGTTTATCCTTCCAGGAGGAGAAGGGCTCAAAACTTGTGTTCGTTAAGCGCACAGCTACCGATATCACACGCGTCAATGGCATAAATGTCATTTATAAACAACAGTGCAGTTAATATTATATCTAAGAGCATAAATTATACACACATTAAATGGCTTAATGTTGTAACGATACTAAATTCTGAAGGCATAGGCTGATCTCTTCTCTCAAAACAGTGATGAATAAATGATAGATGAAGATGTTCCGAACCCTAGCTTGAAGGGAAGCCTGGATTGTTGCGAATAATAACCCAAGAAATTCTACGACAGATCTGGTCCGTTCCCCGAGCTTTAAAAGTTAGGAGAGGCGTTGCAGGTTAGTCAACATTGGAAAGAAGCCAAAGGTCGTCAACTTCAGGACGATGCACATTGTTATCCGATAGAATTCGATTTCAAAAGTCCCACTGTATTTTCAAGGAGCGAGAGCAGAACTTTCACATGGCAGCAATGTTAATGAAAACTGTTTTATCTAACCCAATATTTCGGAAAGCTCTATTTCTTTCTTAAGTCAAACTACAATAAAGTTTAATGGGTTAATGGTTAAAAACAAAAATACTTAAAGTATTTCTCACTTTCGCAAGCAGCACATGTTTTGCTGTCTATAATTTTGTATATTTTTATAATTCATTGCAGTTTGCCTTGAGAAAGTAATATTGGCTTACATAAAAGAGTTTTATTTTAAATTTCTGGCCTGAGAAACGAAACCCAACTATTTACTATATTGTTTATTATACATTCGTTCGTTATTGTCTCGTAGTCTTACTGAGAAAGATAGAAGACAAATGGAAACAATAAATTTAGCAGCAAATAAAAGAAAAAGTAGACGTTTAAAATGACTCCTACATATGTCCATGAAGTTGGCCGGACCATAGTCGAATTTCAACTCCACTATTATTGTAATAATTAGTGCTTAATTAGATCATATTAGCACACTGGGTCGGGTAATTAGCACACCTCTATTTTAAGAGTTTTTGAAATTTTACGTTGGCGCGGCCAGATTCACGGCATCTGGACCATTTTCAAATTTCAACTCCACTATTATTGTAATAATTAGTGCTTAATTAGATCATATTAGCACACTGGGTCCCGTAATTAGCACACCTCTATTTTAGGGGTTTTTGGAACTTTACGTTGGCCCGGCCAGATTCACGGCATCTGGACCATTTTCAAATTTCAACTCCACTATTATTGTAATAATTAGTGCTTAATTAGATCGTATTAGCACACTGGGTCCCGTAATTAGCACACCTCTATTTTAGGGGTTTTTGGAATTTTACGTTGGCGCGGCCAGATTCACGGCATCTGGACCATTTTCAAATTTCAACTCCACTTTTATTGTAATAATTAGTGCTTAATTGGATCATATTAGCACGCTGGGTCCCGTAATTAGCACACCTATATTTTAGGAGTTTTTGGAATTTTACGTTGGCGCGGCCAGATTCACGGCATCTGGACCATTTTCAAATTTCAACTCTACTATTATTGTAATAAATTAGTGCTTAATTGGATCATATTAGCACACTGGGTCCCGTAATTAGCACACCTCTATTTTAGGAGTTTTTGGAATTTTACGTTGGCGCGGCCAGATTCACGGCATCTGGACCATTTTAAAATTTCAACTCCACTATTATTGTAATAATTAGTGCTTAATTAGATCATATTAGCACACTGGGTCCCGTAATTAGCACACCTCTATTTTAGGGGTTTTTGGAATTTTACGTTGGCCCGGCCTGATTCACGGCATCTGGACCATTTTCAAATTTCAACTCCACTTTTATTGTAATAATTAGTGCTTAATTGGATCATATTAGCACACTGGGTCCCGTAATTAGCACACCTATGTTTTAGGAGTTTTTGGAATTTTACGTTGGCGCGGCCAGATTCACTGCATCTGGACCATTTTCAAATTTCGACTCCACTATTATTGTAATAATTAGTGCTTAATTGGATCATATTAGCACATTGGGTCCCGTAATTAGCACACCTCTATTTTAGGAGTTTTTGGAATTTTACGTTGGCGCGGCCAGATTCACGGCATCTGGACCATTTTCAAATTTCAACTCAACTATTATTGTAATAATTAGTGCTTAATTGGATCATATTAGCACACTGGGTTGCGTAATTAGCACACCTAAATTTTAGGAATTTTTGGAATTTTACGTTGGCTCGGCCAGATTCACGGCAGCTGGACAATTTTCGAATTTCAATTCCACTATTATTGTAATAATTAGTGCTTAATTGGATCATATTAGCACACTGGGGGCCGTAATTAGCACACCTATATTTTAGGAGTTTTTGGAATTTTACGTTGGCGTGGCCAGATTCACGGCATCTGGACCATTTTCGAATTTCAACTCCACTATTATTTAATAATTAGTGCTTAACCGGATCATATTAGCACACTGTGCCCAGTGATTATAGTTTAGGAGTATTTAGATTCATGGCCATTTTCAAAAATCAACTCTCTTGGCGTGCCTAGATTCACGGCAACTAAACCACCTTTAAATTGCAATTACATTATTGCTGCAATAATTAGTGGTAAATGTTCTGTAGTCTTTTGATCGGTTACATTTCGTATTGAAATATTTTATCAAATAGAATTCCGGGTTTTAGCGCAATTGATGCAATGTTTGCATAAATTAAGTAGAGCAAATTTGTTCTTGGTTAATTTCATCCTCTTTGATACTGTACATAATTTCATTATCATCTACATTAAATGTATTCATCTGAATTTTAAGCTTTTATGGTTCTGGTTCTTATAATATGTATTAGATTTAATTTCTCATTTTGTTTAAATCAAAAAAGCAACACATCGTACCTTCAAATGTTTCAAAAAAATTCGAGTGGAAGTTACAGGTCCCTAAATTTTTGAAAAGCAGGCCTGGCACTGAGCTCTCAAAATAAGTAAGTTACTTCATGCTTATTATTGTTGTACATAGTAATTTATACAAAAACTAAGGTAATGCCAAAACTGAATGATTTCATTTTTTAAATCGGCAATGAAGGACGTCGAAATCGTCATTAAAATACGACAAATCGACAGTGAAGTAATCCATTGTTTTAAAACTTTTTGTAGGCGGCGGGGCGATAGGTAAACGTCAACCGACGTCAACATAACCTACAACAGTTGGTTAAAATGTTGTAATTTCGTGATTTCTCAATTTAAAGAAACCATAAAGTACCCCTCGGCACTGAAGTTCCTTTTTTCCGTAGTTTGTAGGCACTGAAGTTTAAATTTTTATCGCGATTGTGGATTTAGTTGCCGAGGCCCGTAGGGCCAAGGCAAATAAACCACATGAAGAATAAAAAGGAACTTCAGTGCGGAGGGGTACATCATGTTTTTTTTTAATCGAGAAATCACGAAATTACAACATTCTAACTAACTTTTGTAGGTTGACGTTTACTTATCGCCTCGCCGCCTACAAGAAGTCATAAAATAATGGATTACTTCACTGCCGATTGCTTATTTAATGACGATTTCGGTGTTCTTCACTGCCGATTTAAAAAAAACTACTTTTTTATTATACCTGCATTAGAATCGCCGTTTAAAGCACGCCTGAGCGTGCGAAAACAGGCGATTAAAGCTCACCGAGCTTTAAAGGTTGTCAAGGAAACGACTGAATGCAACAACGGACGTGGACGAGACAAAAACGTAAATAATTCTCGTAACTATAGTAGCAATATTATTATGCCCTATCGATTTATCACGACAAAAATTATTTGTAAGTTTTTAGTGCGTAATTTATTTCCAGTATTGCAGATATAATAAAAAATAGCGTAAAGTATTAGTGGATAACTGGTCTTTAAAACACTTGCTCTATTTAGAGCACTCCGGCTACGCTGTCGTGCTCGAAAACTCGCGCGTGTTTTAAAGACCTTGTTATCCACTCATACTTTAATATGCTATTATACGTTTGCGTTGCTGCCGGAATTAGTAGATTCCAGAAGAAAAACAAATATGATAATTCGGGATACTTTTCTTGGTATTTAGAATCTATATTTATAACTACATAGTCTGCTAACTTGAGTTCGTTTTTAAATTTTGTAAAATTGAGCAGGCTTTAACAATTAATCTAACAGTGTGTGTATCGGGTGTCGCACACACTGCAGATTAACTAGGTTAAATTTGAATATTATTTATTAACATTTTGAAAGTTTTTCAAATAGCTTACATTATATACAGGGTGTCCCTTTTTCGACTTTAACCATGGGGATCTCATTTATCTTAAGAGGTATGAAATCATTTAAATTAGGGCAAAGTTGCGCATTCCAACTACTACCTAATGGAGTTAAAATTCCAACATGTTCCGGATGCTATTATTCTGAGCGCGCCAAAGTAAAATTGCAAAAACTCCTAAAATATAGGTGTGCTAATTACGGAACCCAGTGTGCTAATATGATCCAATTAAGCACTAAATATTACAATAATAGTGGAGTTGAAATTCGAAAATGGTCCAGATGCCGTGAATCTGACCGCGCCAACGTAAACTTCCAAAAACTCCTAAAATATACGTGTGCTAATTACGGGACCCAGTGTGCTAATATGATCCAATTAAGCACTAATTATTACAATAATAGTGGAGTTGAAATTCGACAATGGTCCGGCCAACTTCATGGACATCTCCTACATCTGATTAGCATGCCAGACTAACGATTGTTTAAACAAATATTTCAATGGACTCATATGATAACAAAACCAGAAATTCTAGAGTTTTAATTTCTAGGTAGATAAGTATGTGACACAATGAAGGTGATAGTTCATCTTTTTTCACCATCTTCTTTTTTTCCATTTCTGTTTGGAATATTCCTGTTTATTTCGAACTTTCTTCTATTCCACAGATAACTTACCCTGCTCCTTGCCTATCGTTGTCGGAATCTATCAGGCTCTCACTCCCTCTCTCTTGCTATTATGGCCAGACGGTGTCTTATTTCAACGTGTTAGATCCATGCTTTTCGCCTTTGTTTTAACGACTTTCCTACATCCTGTATGTAATAGTGCAGACTTATTGCAAAGAGAACCCTGTTTACAATAGGTAAAAAACATAAAGCGGATCTAGTAGCTCAGACTGAAGGGTTGGTTTTAGACTGAAATAGAAGTAGGTTCGTTCACGACAGTCTAAACAGTGGTACCTGGATGGACACAGCGACAAGTTATTTTTGTGGGTGCCACCTAATATTTGTCTACCGGTGATGTAATGAAGGAATTAAAGCACGAAAATGGCCTTCGGTGACGAGAGATGTGCTTGTTCAGCTCTAAAGTTAGGAAGTAGCTTATTTCGTGATTTCTAAAAGTCTATCTTACGGCAAAAATACGCAAAACTGCACTTTGCCTTACAAATGAATATCCTACAATAAATTTAAGAAATCTATTAAGATAACATGCATGCGAGTACCAGTGTAAGTCCACAACCGTAGTAGTAGATGGTCGCTTGCGATACAGCTCCACTGGAGTTAGTAATGTTGATAAACTTAGCTTGGTGTAGTCAATAAATGGCAGTGATGTGAAAATAGAGACGAGCGAGCAATGGCGTTCAGCGAACTTCGATGAAACCAAACTAGGTAGCTCGAAAGTGATCGCGTGTAAAATTGGTGTCAATCTATCCGCCTGTTAAATAAAGAATGGCAACCGGCAGTTTAAAAATTGGCTACATTCATCGGCGTCGGCAACTATTTATAGGCTGACAACGCACTATTTTCCCAAGGCTACACCAGAATTCAAAGCGTGGATATAGAGAGTATTAATATACAGGACGTTGATATACGTCAGCGGGATAATACAAGGATTCCTCTAAACATTCACAATTCCGCCGCGTTCCAACAAGACGAAATCTGAATTTCTTATTAGTAGGTTGTGCTGGAGGAGCTTGTTATATCTGATGATGTAGAAGTTATTCCAAAATTTGGATAGAGAGGCCACCAAATGGCTACATTTACGGAACGGCAACACTCAAAATCACACAAACACAACCTCTGTGCTTGACTTCAATTGTTCGATTACTGATATACTCTTTGCCTGAAATCTTGTTACGTGAAGAAGTTCGACAAAACAATCTACCGACCCCCCCTTCCTTGTACACAAAAAACAGTGACGGCGTCAAATTTCAAACTGCCATAATAGAGGTGCAAAAGCATTTCAATTTATATATGGCAGAAATGCAAGGTTTCCCACATTCTACTAATAAGTGAGACATCGTGTGAGTTATTCAGCTTATTTCTTTTGTCTGCCATATTTTCAGTAACATTTTGTGGTATTATTTGAAGTATCCGAAGCTGAATGTAGTTAAATAGTGCTTCACTACCTAAAAGTCCAAGTTATTCAACAGAATGGTTTACAGGTAGATACTATTTCTATTTATGTCAGAATTCTATATAACTTTATTCTAATAAGTAAATAAGTAACATACGGACATGAGTGATTGTCGACAACAGAAGAACAACTCCAAAGTACAAACGATTCAAATAAGAACAAAGTAGAAAGATAAGTAAAAAGTTCTGTATAGATAGATGAGAAAGAACTACGAAGAGCTGTATAAACTATTATTTTTCTTGAAATAAAATAAACATATGAATTGTAGGGCTTATGGTTTTCGTAATTGAACGTTTTAGTTTCAATTTATCAGGGCTTTCCAATCGTAGTTTTTTTTAAATTTTATCTCATAGCTTTCTGTAGTCCATCGTATGTTATTTCTTTTCCCCTCTAATACGAAACTGTTTCTTAAATGAAGGAAGTTGGGGGCTTGTCAAGCTTATCACACTGAAGGACACAAGTGATTATCTTAAGTTATCACCAAGAGTGGCTCCAACACGGAAGACGCGTATTAATCACGCGTATTTAATTATGCAGCCTGAGGTGCGGTTGTGGCGCCTCCATATCAGCAACAAAAACAATGATTTCCTTAGCTTTATGGACTGAGGAGGAAATCATTCATTAGGGGATAGTTATCAAAGCAGCGATCAACCCTCATCAAAGGGTTTTACGCCTCTGGAAATTTGCTGGTTCCTGCAGACAGGAACTTAAGTAAAGGCCGGTCGTTAAAGGACTCGACTGGTGTAAAGAATAAGTGGCTTCCTGAAGCCTGTGAAAAAATTCCCCTTTACCGACGCACAAGCAGTAATTTGGACGTAATGAAGCAATTTTTGTTCGTCCTTGTTTGCAGACGATCGTAAAAATGCTCTTCCCGAGAGCCGCCGCTTGCAACTGAAGCCATGGTTGTCGTTGACTTATGTCAAGCTAAATTTTCAATTTCATGGCTGTTTGTAGTAAGTATGCTGTTTACAGCTCGTTCACGTATCGGTAGGTGCACATAAAAATTTAAGCGCTTTATGCTCTGCTGAATTTTTCTGTAACAAACGGGAACAGTTGCAGATCGAAATAATATAAATTACTTCACTCTAATTAAGTTTGAATAGTTCCACTTCTTGTGATTACTTTCTTGTTAAGCTGATTCAAAACATTTATTTTACCTTGATTTTTAAACATAGTATTTGAACTAAGTACTATATGATCAATACCAAAACTCAAGACCTATTCTGAATTTCCTATCCAGTCGTATATGCGTTAATTTGAATTCAGCCCTCTACAAAATATTGGTCTTCTTTTGCTGTCTTCATCACAAATGCTAATTATGCCTGATGCGGCATAAAAAGGCTCTTCGATCAGAGAAGGGTCTACTGATACGATCGTAACTTCACAGAGTGTATAATGTATCTAATACGGTATAGTGAAAAAAGTACCGTACTATGGTGTTCTGTAAACAAACATAAAGCAACAAAATAAAAAGCATAGTAGAAGAAGATGGAATGGACTATACAGAGAAAGTATTAGTGAAGTAGAGAAACGAGATATAGTACCGCATAAAGTCTGTAGAGCAATAACTCCAGGGAGTATTCCAGTCACGTTGGTAGTTACTATTTCAAGGCTGTTGCATTGTATAGCGTTTTAAAAAGTACAAGATAGATAGATGAACTGGGCATGCATGTGGACAGAAGGGACAACCTTAGGTTGGAAAATAGCAAAACTGGCAAAACCACTAGGAAAAAATAGTTAAAATATACTACCAGAACCTATTCGTTGTATGAACTCGCCTCAACCCAGCCGACGTATTCAAATTGTGTATAAGCCTTCCCAGAAGAGGTAAACTTAAACCTGGTGTTCGTTAGGTAAGCAATTACCAATAACTTCTACATAAGCAGTATGCATATCAATTAGAAAACAGTTTAACGATACTACATCTGCAGGTATGGTAAAGTTCAGCAGCTCGAAACGGCGACCTCAATCAGTGGCGATGTTCGAAGCCCTAACTCAGAAAAGGTAACCCAAATTATGGAGATGATGCGCATCTCTGATCCATTAAAAATCGATATCCGGAATCCGACGGTAACTCAATTAACTTTCGTATAAGGAAAATCGAAACCCCAAGATGTTAAGCACTTCAGATATTTCAATTATACGGAATTATCCGTTCACAAGGATGGAAACACGTAAGTTCAATCGGCCGTACACATGCGCGATTTGTTTCATTTCTCTCAACGCTCTCCAAAGGTAGAACAACCAGCTTTCTTACGCCAACGGGCGTGATCCGATGCAAAAGCGGTCACTTCGCAAGCAGCTTCTCTGTTTGGGGTTGGATGCTGAACTGAAGGGTGAAGAGCCGCAGACGCCGGCCGTCTGCTTTACGTTTCGCAGAAAGTCATGGTTTCCGACGATCTAATAGCAGTGGCGCGCTCTTGAAATTGTAGACCTAAGGAAATTCATAGAACAACTTATACATAAGAGCACCAAACCAGCGTTGCTTTACACAGAAATATCTTCTTTGACCTTTAGCTTCCAGTATTGAGCTTAGGCATCCCTCTCCTCCTTCCATCACTTTCTGTATTACCGTCTTATCTACCACAGTCCGGCGGTATTCTCACGTAATACGGACGTGCTCCAGGTTTTATTTTCGATCTTTTCCTTATCCAAGGTCACCACTGTACGACTTTTATGTTCCATTCCTGATCTTTGGTTCTCGCTTTGTGTCCAAATTATATCCACGTCTTTCTTGCCACCCGTTTAATTACGTCAGTAATTTAACAGACCCATGAGACAACTGGTAGAACACATTGGTCATGTAATCTCGTTTACAGATATTAAGTTATTTGTGTCTCGGTTAAAGAGTTTATTTGTTCCTCACTTGTAAACATCAATTTATCAAGTCACTGTATTCACCTTGAAAATGTTTCTTAACTGGCTAGCCAGTAAAAAATTTACTGGCTAGCCAGTTATATTTTACAAGCGTGCTCATAGATAAATGATAGCGTGCAAAGCCAAAGTTGTCTTCCTTATCCGTGATGAATTTAGTTGCTTGTCAGTTTGACATTTTTAATAAATGATAAATTTCTAGTTATTTACAAGTGAGGAACAAATAAAATATTCAACAAAACACACCAGGTAACCATTTTTACTGGCTCAAGGATATGACAGGCTCGCCTAACGGCTCGCCAGTCATCCCAATCCTATCGCCAGTAAAAACTGTTTTACCTGGCTTGTAATGTTAAATACTATTTCAAGTTTCCAAAGTAGTACTCATCTCAACTGTCTTCTATCTCAAATACATACTATCTAACGATTTCTAGCTATTACCTTTCGTGATATGTTTGGGTTTTACCCAAATTTATTTCAAACCTATTCTAGTCCACTTTTCCTTCAATTGTACTATTATACCTTTCAGACCTTTTTAGTTTTCTATGAACAGGACTATATCATAGCAAACCGTAGATGATTTAGCTTTTCCTCATTTACACTGGTTTCTTTGTTTGAACAAACTCTTTCTACTATCCTATCGAAATTCGTGATTGGGAAATTGCTTTTAAATAATGGAAAATCTTTCTTCTGATATAGTTTAGTTCAACAACCAAACCTTTTTTCATGAAAAAACTACTGAAACACTTATTTTAGAAGAATGTAAAGATGCTTGACTAAATAAATGTCGGGTTTGCAATGCAGTAGATTCGTATTACGTGAGTAAAACCAGAATTGATAGGAAAAGGTCAAGTATAGTTTAAGTATTCATGACACCTAACACAATATAGCATTTTTAAATAATAATCTTGTGGTAATGGCTCTTGATACATCTTTAAATCTTGTTGCAGAATACTAGAGTGCTATGACAATGAACAACTTTTTGATCAAAGTTTTCGGATCGACTTAGTTGAGTTGTTACACTAGCCATCTTTGGAAAGCTTATCATAGTACATTCTACTTGATAAAAAGCCGTTTTCTAATACTTATGTAGGGAAATATGTTTCTCTGAATCTATTTATGCAAGCAGGCGCTTAATAAACCTAATTAGAAATGTTCAATCGTCCATTTTTAAAATACCACTCTTGCACCATGCATCTTCTTCAACGCTTCTTGCCTCTATCGTCTCATCAATTTCAGTTCTTCGGCTTCCTCCTCTCGCTTTCGGTGCGCTATCTAAACAATTTTCCACACTAGTTGTCGTCCCTTCTTTTTACAGCTACGAAGCAGACTAATTCCTTCTTCCCTGTTTCCTTGATTGTGTTTGTTTCAACCTCCATACTTTCTCTGGTTGATTCGAAATTTATTCTGTTAATTCTTAATCTTTCGCAACTTCTCCTTAGAAAATCCATTTCCGTCATTAGTAATTTGCCTCTGCTTCTATTGCGCATTTCCTAGATTTCAGATCCATAGATGGTTTACGTGTTTCTGTTCTCTCCATATGTAAATTTTGTTTGGGTAGGGTGCCTTGTTGTTCGCTTTCTGGTATAAAGGATTCTGACTTCCTCATGTTTATGTTCAAGCCCTCTTCCTCATGGTCCTTTAGTTTTGCTAGGATACAAGTGATGTCGTCCTGATCTTCTGTAACCACAGCCCGGTCATTTACAAAATACAGGATATCTTCGTTAATTTGCAGTCCCGTCTGTTAATCTTCTTGTCCACTTATCATATATATATATATATATATCATATACAATTGTTGTCTATCTAACACCCTTGATTACCTAAAATGTGTCGGTAAAGTCGTTGCCTTTTTCATTTTTCCACTGTTATGTCTGTACAGAGATTTTGTCACTAGGACTAATTCCATTTTTATATCTACCTTCTAACCTTGGTTGGCCAAAGATGAGATATGGGAACGTTATCGTATGCCGTTTTCAAGACAATAAAGGCCGATATGGGTCTCTCTGCTTCGTTGAACTCCTTTTTCTAGTGCTATCTTAATAGTGAATATGAATCGCAACTGTTCCTCTCAATCGTTGTCGTTTATCTTCTTCTTGATCAGGTTCTTAGAAAGGTTTAAATATAGCTTGTCCATGGTAGCTATTACAACTATTTTTTTATACTTTCCTGGGCCACTTTTCTTAGGTATTTACGATATACGCACATGAAGTTGTTCAATCTTTTGGTGGGTTATCGCCATTCAGGAATCTTATTACGTTTATTTAGCATACGTTTTACGCTTTTTAAATCGCATGCTTCTTTTTTGCGTTTTAAATACTCCCGGCTAGTTTTGGTTTTCCTGGATGAGCTGACTTCGGATTATCGATTCGTTGTAATGCGTAACTAGGCCAAGCAATATTTATTTGTCTTTCCCGCACCTCCGTCAATGCTTTCTATGCCTCACTCCCGTCTGCTGTCAGCTTCAACTAAATCGCAGGCGTATACTTCGTATTAACATTTGATTTAGTTTAGGAATAGTTTATAGTGACTTAGAGCTCAAGAATAGTGGCATCGTGATTTAAGTCTTGGAGATGTAAGCTAAATGTATATGTCCACTTTCTCTTTGCCTTTCCCTATTGTAATTAGGCATTCGTATTTCGTGGATTTCAGAGCCGACTTGGAGTCGTTAAAGTATGAGATGCTAGTTTGTGCTACTAATTTTATAGCCGAATTTGTAACCATTGCTGAGTTTTCCGTTTGTTGCTGATTCGATGATTGCGGCCCCGCTTCGGTTTTCCAAGAGTTCCTGCTATGTGCTTTGTGAACGCCGCCTTACGATTCTAGGAGCATCTACTCACGATCTCGTGTTGAGCAAGTTAAAATAAGTTTGCATAATTATTCCCGTTCTGTAAACTTGAAGCTACAGACTTCTTTGGCATCACCGTCGCGTTAGCCAGAAATCACTTGTACATTTATTGGAATACTTTGCATTTTTACGTATGTGGTGGCATGCTATAAGTTGCTTGCCTGCAACATCGCTGTAACGCTGTAAGCATATTTAGATTGCTTTTTTGCGTCAACGTTATAATTTGGCATGCTACGATTTGCTTGCTTGCGGCTCACCGCAAACTGCTATATTAGTGTCCCATATTGCGTTTGTTTGCTACTTACTTGTAGTTAGCATATCTGATTGTGTCCATTTGCTACTTCTTTGTGATTTGGTGTTAGCTAAAGCAGAATCTCTGTAGTTTATGGTGTGCCGCGTTTGTACTTTTTACCCTTGATATAATGTCGCTCCTGGAAGCCATAGTGCTGAAATTATGTAACAGTTCAGAATAGACTCGGCCTATTGCAGGAGCTATCCGTTTTTCAGAGTTTTCTGATTTTTTACTTCTGTTAGCTCCAATCCTTTAATTTCTTTGTTCTAGTTGAATATCTTGTGTCTCCTTGAATTGCGAACCGTCCTCTTGCAGTAATGTAATAAAGTGCTGCTGTGTTGTTAATGCAGTTTGCCTTTGTAGATTGCCACACATTTTTGCTGGGTTGCCATGATTCCGCACTTTCAGTGCTCCCTAAATGTTGATTACTAGTCAGTATATTCAATCTCTTTTCTCATACTGATTTTTTTGTTAATCACTTCTCTTTTTACCTTTCTGTTCAGTGTTTGTATAGTTCCTTAATTTTTTGTATTCCTTATCGTGTGTTCCACGAACCCCGTAAAATGAAGTCGTATCTGAATTCGTTGTGTGTTTGTTCGATGCGTGTCCGCTTTTCAGTACTTTTAAATTTTGACTTCAGATTTGGATAGAAGATGAAAAGGTCGGATAGCAGTGTCTGAAGAACTACCACCCTATTTCATAAGAAATAAGGACAAAATGGAGGCACATTTTCAGAAAACGTTAATTTTATTTCCGTATGAGCGACATATTAATAAGATGTTCTTTATTACAAAACCTTGGGGCTTGCTGTTTGTTTATTAAAATGTATCCTAATGCAAAAATATTTAAGGTCAACTTTTAGATATTTTATATTTTTGGCACCCAGTTACATGTAACATAACCAGATTAGCATGGACAAGAAGCATGTTGCTCGTAATTTCAGCAGCGCAATGTTTCCCGAACAACCCAAATTTAATTACTTAAAATTTATTACCGAAAAAATGTTTTTCCCAAACAGCTTGTTAAAAACTCCCACAACTTTTGATAAATTCCTGCGTCGTGCACCAGCTCTGGATTACCGAAGCTTTACGAGGACACGGATTAAATGCTTCAAAAATTTATTACATGCGTAGGTAATCACAAACGACGTGATTTAAGTGGCGCCACGGAATGCATGTGCCGTGTGCATTTCAATGCGTATAAAAATGCACTTTATATATGCCGTTGAAATGCAATTAAGGTTGTATGGAAATTAAACGCGCTCTGGTTAGGCCGACCCTTCTCTGTACTAGGATAATGGAATTTGCTATTTATTATGTAACAGAACCGTTGAACTTATTGAAATCGTAATTCATCATTTTTCTGCTGTAAGTGCAACTCGTTATTTTTATAGACTTGACAGAAATGATTTAAAACTGAAACCACCAACAGTTGTTATCGCTATATCTTGCGATTACGGAATGATGGTTAGCAATGCTCCAGAGTTTTAACTACTTCTTGTCACCAAAATATAAGGTTTTTTTACATTAGAAATCGATTTAAATTTTTACTGCCAAGCAAACAACCCAATTTTAGAGTTACCGTGCTTCTGTTGTGTTTTTTAAACCGATTATATCCCTTCTTAACATTACAAATGCTTGATCGTTGTTATGTGAAAATTATAAAATATATGTTAAAACGTCAAATATCATCTAAATGTGAACAAATCAGGTAGTTGTATATCTCTTAAGAAGTAAAAATAAACTAGCGGTTCAAACCAGTTTTTCGTCTACCATAGAGGAAATAGTAGAAGGAAAGCAATGTCGTGGTAGAAGATACGCTCACCTCGTTTAAATAGAGAAGCATTGATCTACACTGAAAAATATAAACATAAATAAGCCTTAGATAGCAGCACAAGAACATTGAGATGATACACCAAACGATAGAGGAGATATAATTAGTTGACTATATGAAGGAAGCAAGACAAGGAAAAAAAGAGAACGAGGTGGCTATAGGTAGTAGCAAACTTAATGGTGGAATGTAGAAAAACATCTTAATTAATTACAGTAATATCCACCGTGCCCAAATGGCTAGAAATGGTGCAAACGAGCAGCAATGCCCATGCTTTCGATGTTCCACGCCATCAAACCAACAGCAATCTAGAATAAATGATAACTAAAATAGCGGAGAACATGAACAAGATCATTTATCTCCTGAAAGCATTGTTCGAAATTTTCCTGAAAATCATGAGGTATTCAAATTCAGCAAGAGAAACGTTCAAGCTATATCAACTGCAGTGAAAGACCGGCAAGGTCAACTAATACTCTCTGGAATGTATTGCCCCCCTAATCTGACTAGCAAATCAGAATAATCTACAGTTAGTTTCAGAAAAATTTACCCTTTCGATATGAGTGTATAAAGCAATCATGGAAATGACCTAAAATTGTGTTTGCCTCTGTTTCACCTTGTTACTAGAAGGCAGTCAATCAAAACAAACCCATTGAAGCTCCTTGCTCATAACATCTACTGGTAGACAACTGTACTTGACAATGCATACCAATAACCTGCAACACCCCTCCCAAGGCAGCGAACTTACTGGGTTACAGGTACATAATTTAGTTGCTGGATTGCCAATAAAGTATTTGTAAATGATAAATACATTGTGGATAAGAAAAACTTGTATAGCTTGTGATACTTATAGCAATTTTACTATTTATTTGTATTTCACTTCAAATTCAATCATTTATTTTGATTTTTATGTCAAATTATTAATCAATATTGTGCCCGTTTGTTCAATCATTAAAATACATATTAAATTTAACTGACTAGCTCTACCAGAACCATTAACTGCAATTCAAGATATGTTAATTGTATTGTATTCTATGTAACTGTATTCAATGCTATTAGGTTTAATAAAAATTGTATTATATGCTAATTCGAAATGAAGCTACTTTTAACTAACAAAAAAGCCAATATAATATTTTTACAATAAATAATACCTTGAATATTGTTTAAATAGGTAAGTATTCCTTGTTTGTTGTTTATTAGCTTATAGAGAGATTCCTATGTAGTTCCACCCAATTACTTCACTCCCATACCACAAACTTTCAGTAGTTAGCTACGCCTGCAGTACAGGCCTTCTCCCTGGACTTTGGATATGCAATGGTGCCCTACTAACATCTTCCGCATCTGGCAGCAGCACTTCAACCCAAGAAAGCAATTCCTAACTCAACTGCACGCCTCCACCACCTTTCAATGTCGCTACCTCCAAATGCCTCCACCTCTGGGTGTTTCCCCCACACTGCAACGACCTGCACCTGGACTTTCACCAATATCCAAAATCTTGGCTTGGTCCTTTACATTATGTGCAACATTTTTTTTCTATCAACACAAAATATTACTGATAAATTCTTTCGTTTTTTTACTTGTTAATCTCATTGTTCTCTATACCTATAGGAACATGCTATGTTTAATATTTTATGTCTATCACTCGCTAGATTTAAGCTATTTAAATAATTATAATTAATTTCACGTTTCATAGTAAATTAACTTTACAATACTATATTAGCTTTATTTTTAGGTTATTTCGTACTACACTGTAGTTTTTCTATTCTTTGCATTAAATCTTCTTTATTAAATAAAATAATCTTATTTGAATCCAATAATAATTCATATACTTCATTCTTAAATACTGATTTATAATTGGAACCTGATGTGCCAACTATTGTAACCTACCTTAGAAGGCTCACACATCTCCAACTAGCTCAATTCTCGACTACGATAAAGGTATGATAACTGTGGGATTTTAGTTTACTTCACTTTCACATAAAGGTCTTAGTTCATTAAACAAGAAGTACTGGGCGCTATCAATTTTATTTTAAACTGTAATTTTTTTTTATATATCATTTTACATTCAATCTTATAATTCAAGATACATATACCATCAAATGGCAGCTTAATATGATAAATGGTTAACCAGTATGGCACTTTTTACTGACTACTTTTTTATAGAAATATCGAATTACAATTACCAATATTTCGAGTTCATCGATTAAACAAGTTATAGTTTCATAGAAGGTTGGCTATATTTTTCTAACATTTGACCACTTTCAGGTAAGATTAATCTAAAGAGCTCTTTATACTCTTTTAACCTATTTAGAGTTTTAATTAATGTTGTTAATGAGTTTCACGATTAACTCAATTCACATTTCCAAAGTATAAGAAATGCCCATTATTTGATACATGTCTGCTTTATAACATTAAACCCGTTATGATTTGACGTTTATAAAATGATAACCTGACTTGTTTAACCCGGCCCTAAAAAGGTAATTAATTGTCCTATCACGTTATTATGAAGTAATTAACTGTCAATACTATGGCCTATGCCCTTATCTGGTAGTAACCTGACATATTTTATGTTAATTAATTGAACATAATTTAAATATTCCGAAAGTTTTTAGGACTAACCTATGGTTAAAACAAATAATCCATGGTGCCGGCTATCGCTGCCTTTCCCATTGAGTTGAATTTCATGTAACTGGAACGACCCCCATCGCCATACCAATGAAGTGGTTCTCTTTGGTGAGATTTAATTTATTAATAACAAACAAGATTCTAATATGGTTCTTCGTTCCCGGTTATTCCTTTCCATAAGGTCTCGCTACAACCCTGGAGGATACCGTTCCACATTATCGTGACTGCTAGTTTCTTCTAATGAGCAAGGACTAGAGGGGAGGCCAAAAACCTAAACCAAAGATACTTCCAATTAAGATTTGTATGAATTACCTTACTTCCTACCTACCAGGTAAGTAATAACCGCTTTTCTAGTGAGAAACTGCCCAATGGATTAATCCTATTTCCCTGAAAAATGATTTCTTAGTATACTGTAAAATTTACTAATTAAAACCTTACAATCGCAGTGTATCCTTTTAAGCTAGGATTCTATTATTAGCTTGGCTTTTTCTGCTGACGCCACGAAGCCTCTATCTGTTCTTTATTGAAAACAGGAATTGGTTTCTCTTTTATTATTAATCTCAAAAATATTTACAATAGCCACCTAAATAATTCAAAGAGGTCTATTGGAAGAGTATGCAACCTGCATTTCTATTAAGTACGTTGCGTTTTTGTGATCATTCAAATATATCCTTTATAGTAGCTAAGCTCTGTACTGCTATACTTATACTGCGTTATCGTTCAGGTGCAATACCATAAGATAATACTGGGGTACAATACCATTCCAATACATTTGCACGTCAATTCACAATTCCATACAAAAATATCTAGTGCGCGAATTGGGACTAGTGAGCTAATAGCTAAAATCACTCTGTCGTTTAGACGCACTCGGTGATAAATGAAATGGCTGCGATGGAATCGAATGACCGAAGTGCAATGAATGTCATCAAATGAATGACTGGAATGAACGACTTTATATTGGCTCTGTCCGATTTCGTCATTTGATTGATGTATTGACGCTTCTTGATTAGATTGTAACTTCTTACAAGCAAACGTGCTAACTGCCAATGTCCGTGGGTTTTGTGTCAGCGAGTAAACTTATTGAAAAAATTCTGATTGAGACAGAATCGACATAGAAAAGCAAATGCAATCGCAAAACATCTCGGCCATGTCTGTACATCTCTTCCAGCAGAAGCCCTCCAAGAAAAAAATATCAATTTGCCAACAATTTTAGATTCCATATTAAATAAACATTCCAATTAAACGTTTTAAGGTAGCCGAAGTCAGATTAGTAATCTCGAACAATCTCAATGACACTAAAACTCGAGTATATTCTGATAACAGAAGTTACCACCAGAAGTAATAAAAACGCCCACCTCCGTTTTTAATAATATTTTTAGATTGGGTTTCGTTCTTTAGCAATGGAGAGTAGACCAATAATACTTACATAAAAGTCAGGAAAGTATTTGCCTGGAGATCATATCATATCATATCGGCTCAAAGGCATTCGTGAAACTCTTTTCAACCAATAAGAAACTCTTGTGGAAGAAAAATGCCACATACCAACTCACCAGTTTGGATTCCTCCATCCGCATTCGACAATCGAACAGATCCATTGAGTTGCTGAAAAAGGAGTTTACACGGGTCTACATGGAACTTTCCTCGCTCGAATTGCATCAATTTGCAAATAAAAAAAGTGTAGTCCGCTGGCATTCGAACTCTGCGCTCTCAGGCGAATGGGATTTATATTTCGAGCCAAATTTCTAGTCCGCCACTTGCGGCAGCTTGCACAACTGCGCTATGACCGTGGTCGAGTTGTACGAGTTTCTGCTGCGTTATAAAATTACCATATTTCTGTAATGTTTGTAATGTTTACCCTGTATCTGTCAGTTTTCATTTACGCCAAGGGTAAAACTGTGTGTAAATTATTACTTTTATCAATTTCTCAGTTACACCAAAAATAAACAAAAAAATTTAAGTTGCTCGCCCTGTATATATTTCTCCGAAACTTTCTAGGTTTCATGCCAGGTAGACATAATAATCTGAATACAAAATATCGTCGTTCTCCAACAAATCTTTTTTGAGTTATCCCTTCAACAGACAGACAGACAGACAGACAGACAGACAGAGAGAGAGAGAGACAGACCGACAGGCAGACAGACAGACAGACAGACGGACAGATGGACGGACTGTAAGACTGACGGACGGACGGACGGACAGACAGACAGACAGACAGACAGACATACAGACAGACAGACAGACAGACAGACAGACAGACAGACAGACAGTAGACAGACAGACGATAGATAGCCAGACAGAATTGACAAAACATGTTTTTTGTCATCCAGGCACCCTGAAACGTGAAGATCTGAAGAAATCCCATAAGGTGATTTTTTCACGATTATAATACTTCTTTCGTCCTTTCGACGAGGGAAGTAAAGTTGATCTTTAAAATAAAAACAGTTTACCCAACCAATACTTCACTAACCGGCACTTCTTGTTTAAGTATGGTGAAGCACAAATCTCTTTCGTAAACAGTAAACAGCGTTTTTTTGGCCTCGTTCTTCAACTTATACATACAACAGACTTGCCGATCACAGACAACACCGAAATCACAACTTTTGCAGATGAATAGCCCTAATGGCCTCACATCAGGACCCCCAATCCTGCTTCTACATTTCTACAAACACATATGAACAGGATTGAGAAACGGCTAAATCTGAGGCGCATCAAATTGAATAGCGCAAAATCCAATTACTTTGCGTTTGCCATCAATAGTGAAACGTGTCCGCCAGCGACGTTGAATAAAAAAACGACGAAATAAACTATTGGCTCTATAATTTCAATAATATCCCGATTTAGGTTCCTTCCATTGTCAAATTCTTGTTCCGCTAAAATTATCAAGTAAGGCAAAACGTAGAACGACGTAACTTGTAGATTCTAATAAATTAACTCGAAATTCGTATTTAAAGTAGAATGGAATTTCGTCTTACTTTTATCTAGGACAGCCTTTAATCGGTTTCTAACAACTCCAATTAAGAATCAGCGGCTTGACTGTTCTTTTACGCAAGTTTAAAAGCGCAAACATGAAAAAACCTTTTCCGCGGACCCTGACGATTTTCAATTACCTACGATTAATTGAATTTGTTCAAAAGTCAACTCCTTGACACTTTCTTATTTAAACATTGCTGCGAAACCTATTACTA
The DNA here is from genome assembly GCA_940337035.1 of Agriotes lineatus. Taxonomy (NCBI): domain Eukaryota; kingdom Metazoa; phylum Arthropoda; class Insecta; order Coleoptera; family Elateridae; genus Agriotes; species Agriotes lineatus. The sequence continues at coordinate 26,169 of CALNHX010006999.1, forward strand.
AACACTTCTTAGGTTCAGCGCGCTTTTAAAATTTATTTGGACAAATGTAGGTTAATACCTACGAAGAGTCCTTGTCACTCTGTTATCTGTTTTGAAACTGTTCACTTCTGTTTGCGAATTAACCTCTTAAATAAATTGAAGAGGTCTCTTTCAATCAAGTTAGTGATTATCCCCTCCAATTATTCAATAGATGGCAATAAGGAGTATTCGCATTTATACCTACAAGAACCTGTGGCTTCTGCGAATCCACACTGTTATGAATCACCATATTGTCCTCGAAATGATATCAAATAAAAGCATAGTACAAGAAGAACAAGAAGGATTTAGAAGAGCGCGATAATATACTGATACAGTATTCATTTTAAGATTAATTGCAGAAAAGCCAATCGAGTAAAATAAACTACTACACATGTGATTCGTAGACCTAGAAAATTATTTTTACCAAGTGCTACTGAAATAAGATTCTGCACTATTAACATTGTATATCCACCACCATAACAGAAATGATAAACCAGTTGCACACAGCGAATACCTGTACAGTAAGTATGATACTAAATTTCGACTTTTAAATTACCACGAGGCTAGATAGGCACATATAAGGAGCCGGATTGCTAAACAGTGGAGACTTCTTTGCAAAATTACTAAAATACAAATAAATTGTATGGGCACCAAAGGGTCTTTTTACAACAAATGTGCACAGATAGATACGAGAACTCAGAAACTAATTAACAGCTGTCAATCGCAATACATCTGAAGCAAAAGGGTCGCAGTAACAAAATAAGACAAGTGCTAATTCGTAACAGTGTATAATATTCAAATAGAATAGCAATGTATAATAGCCAATCAATGACATAGTATAAAATGGCCAGTATAGGAGTACCTACGCATAATTCTCAAAGTACTCAGAGTGCATCCAATAAACAACAATCTAAAATCAGGGTATTAGCCTAATATTACAAACCATAAACGATCCAATGTAAAACTATAGACTTACATGTAATCAGCAGTGCAAAACCTAAACACATACAAGTAACGGTAACGTTCAATAAATTCTGAAGAAATTCAATTGAATCTGCTAGCAATACGCATAGCTCAAAAATAACTCTATGTCTAACAGCACGAAAACATGCACCAGAGGCCTAAAAGGCTCACTCGAGGAGAAGTCATCATAGCACACAAAAAGTTCAGAAACCCAATTACAACTTGCATAAGTGGAACCTTTTCCCGCGGCTCCTTCGAAGGATTACCAGCTGACCAGCTCCTCCCACAGAACAAACATAGCTCTAGGCACACAGCGAGACAATATGGATACTGGGTCAAAGTCACGTTGAAATAATGTAAGTAATACTCACACAGGGGCATTCAATCAGAAACTGACCTTATATGTTTACCCCGATACTAACGGCTACAAACCAATAGCGCCAATTAGAACATATCCGCATAAGCCGTGGCATGGAAAGAAGATGCAAAGACTCACCTCATGTGATCCAAAGAAATACCGTATTCCACCTCGAACTTGCCGCTATGATCTGCCAAAATAGCGTAGAAGACAAGCTGCTCAAAATGTCGCTTTACCTGCCAAAATCCGCCAAAACGGACGTGGGCTCACATATCATCTTCAAATCAATCATGAGGCGATAAGCCAAACACCCAAGGCTTTGTAGAGCGACGAATCGCAGCGATCTGCACGGTATTACGGTATAAACGGAAAAGGCAAAAAGTTTCGAAGTGCATAAGCACCAAAATCAAGCTTAAAAATCAAAATTCTGCAGGCGAGTAGATAACGAGACGCGAAATATGAATATAAGCGCTAATGAGGATTTTACACCGCAGTAAGTACCACATTGATATTCGATATAATAATGAATGAAATTATACAAAAAGAGATGAAACTGCAGATGAAATTACATTAGACCAGGATGTCGTGTTAATAGCAGAAACTGAGGATTGCGTCCAAAGAATATTGCATCAATTTTACACAGCAGCGCAGAAACTTTACATGAAAATCTCTACCTCCAAAACTACAATTATGGTAAAGAACCTAGTGTAAGTTCGAAGTAATTGTTAGAGTAGAGCAACTAATGAGTTTGAATTATTTTAGAACTAGGTATAATTGATGGTGCTGGATTTTTGACCGATAAACAAACAACATACCGCGGTATGAAGAAATGAAAACATAAACCAAGAAATAAAAGTGAACATTTACAAAAAAACCTGAGGTTTATAATGACATATGCAGCGAAAACTTAAACGCTGAGATCAAGTGACGTCGTAGAGATCAGCATGGTGGGAGAATTACGGGAAAGTGAAGTACAGAATACGAACAATACATAGAAAATGCAAACACAATCAACTGAGATACAAAGAAACTCATGAAACGACCAAATAGACCGGAAGCAGAACAAAGGGTTTCAATATAAAATAAAACAAGGGAAGTGCAGAAGAAAAAGAAGTAATGTTACAAACTTTGTGAGGGTGCCATTGTCGCTAATTAGTTTCCGTATAACTCCAAAACCCCATATTGAACAGAGCAGAGCTTTTTATTGCCCTATATTTTGAATATATTGGATTTTTCTTCAACCGTGGGGCAGCATTTATCGGTCCACATTTCAGCATCTTCGCCACTTAGACCACCTTCCGTATGGCCACGTTTACTCCAGCCTAGGGATAGCCTTTCAACAGCACAGGGTAACCCTTTAGAATCTGGGGCTCCAAACCTCGCTTTTATTATTGAACATCTATATTGCGTTATAATTACCACATTACTGTGTGTGCGTTCTTCACGTTAATTACTTCCTGCATATTAATTAGTTCCGCATCTAGATATAATGTTTATGATTCTTTAGATCTACAATTAAAATTGATGCTGTTTTTATCTGTGTGTCTATGTAAATGTTGGCCTAACGAACACGAACACAAGCTTGGAGCTTTTCTCCATATGGGAAAACTTCTTTTTTAATAGATCGGCTGAATTGCAACGGGCCTACTAAGACATTACTGATACGGCATCCCCCCTCCCCGTAATCATAGCTTGATAATGGGCCAGTCTTGAGCCTCCCCCCCCCCCCTCCAGTAACCATAGCTTGGAGCCAGTCTTCGCAGTTCGCTGATTATTTCACCTGTATTGTTCTGTACTCAATATAACGTTTCAATTATACCACTGTGTTTACTTGTGTTCTGTACAACAATATTCAGCTGAGTGTGAAAGCAAGATACACACCAAACAGGTGAAGGTAATGTGATGTCATGCGGCAATTAAGACTTCAACTTTCTCACGACGCCTCGTTTAAGTTGGAAACGTCGCCCCATGTTTAGGCTAGAGCAACCCACTCAGTGGTGCCTAACAAACAATTAATAAATACCTTGTACGCCTCTCCTAAATGAACTTTTGTACAGAAACACCTGCGTTTTCAGACTAAAACTCCTCCAACGTCCCACTGAAGCCAGTCGTATGAAGTTTTGGCTTGGTAACATGTCGTAAATTAAGAATTCCTACTGCCTACCAATTTTTACGCATCATGTCGTCTAGATTGGATAGAAATTTGTAAAAGGCAGTTTTAGCTAATTTCCGTATAAGAAAAGAATCGTTAATCAAAATTTTTCTTTAAAAATAACTCCAAAACTACCTTTCAATCATAAACTGTTTGAGCGTATATCTATAATTTCTAGCACTATTCTCCTACGAGGTATGTGGACATCCGTTGTCTCTGTGGGACCGAACTTCATAATCTTAATGGCCCTGATTTTTCTCCTATTCATTTGGTGGTGTCTGCATTGCACTATGGCGTCTACGGCGTAGATAACTCTACTGTCAGTTTTTATACTCCCCGTTATTTCATCATTGCAAGGTAGCTCTACTTTATTAATTCCACAATTTCTGCGTAATAAGTTCATTTCGAACTACAAGAATTGTTGCTTATTTGTTTCTGTCAAGATTATATAACTTTTGCTTCTTTTTTTTCTTTAGATATTGAGTTTAATTCTTTCCTTGCTACTTACACACGTTTAAAAGATTTGCGCGCTTGGACTGGTTTCCATAGACGTTTTCAATTTTGTATAATCGACAAGTGTCATGTTATATTTTCGTGTAAATATTTATGTTGCATTACTTGAGTATCATGAATAGAAAGACTTCAATTGATACTTCCTCTTTCGATATTTGACTACTTTTTATTTTTCAGATTTTTTACTCTTTCGGAACTTTTTGTTATATTCACTAGGAACAATGTTATTTTCGTTGTGTTAGGGATGAACGGTGAAGTGTGGAGCAACAAAATTCATTGTCCCCAAATCCTTCTTGTACCGGGCAGTATCATGTCGCTGTCCTGCACAGAATGCTATGATGGATGTGATGGATATAGGGGTGCATGTTATGTTTCCTCGACATGTTCGCGTGCTCGCTACCTTGGATTGATGGCCTGTCTGCTCTGCTTATATCGCAAATTGTGTTCCTGTAAGATAGAGAATGTCTCACGCAGTTTTACTGCTTCCAATGCATTTTCGTATTACCTAATGCTTTTTCATGAGCAAGAGGGGTTAGCAGTGGCTAAAGATATTGCCATGTAATAGGAATAATATTTTTAGGCCGAAGGAAATTTTTTGTGCGACGTCGTGCTTCATTTATTAAACTATCACTCTTTTAATTAATTATGGTTGCGTCGGTTCTGCAGCCCTAATTTGAATTCTATACTATATTCATCTCTTCATAATCATTTTTGTTCTCATGTGTCTGGATTAAAATAATATTTCAAAATGTTGGTGTACAAGAAAGGAACAAGAAGTAAAAGCTGGAGGAACTCACACCAACAGTTACAATGGACTTGCTGTAGGTTGATAATTATATTTTAGTAATTGGAATGATTTTTCTTAGAGAAGGACTAACATAAAGTATTAAAAGAACATAACTCTGCAAAGAATATGAAGAAGTATCTTCTTCACCGCTATGATTATGATCGTTGTCTACCTCAACATCGCTGCTTTAGCTATCAGCGTCTTCATAAATTTTTGGCAATTTTTCAGTTTCTCATGTTCAGAGAATAAAATAAATTTAACATTTTCTTCAATTTATTAGGTTTTGGCTTAATATTATTGTAAAATTAAACTGTTATTGGTTTTAGTCCTGAACCTATTAAGCTTTTGTGAAATACCTAGTAGTGCTTCAGATACTACTTTTTCAAAACAAGAAAGGTTGCCACGGCTAAGGAAAACATAGATCTAGAATCATAATCTCATTAACTTGAAATTCAGACATACTATTCTTGCTTCATTCCATCTACCCATGCAGTTTGGTCAGGCATTTTTCACAATTTGTCAATTTCTTGTATTTATAACTTGTTGTGTAGGGCCCGTAATCTGTGGTATTAAAACAATACACTTTTTTGGTCCGGTTGAAACTTTCCTCCGCCACTATATTTAGTGGGCAGAAAGAAGAAGTGGTTGACGTTTTTTTGAACTCGTACGCTGAGGCAGCAGCTCTTTGGTTAGCCAGAGACAGTCAAGCTAAGGGTTTGCGGTAAGCATTATGTTACATGAATGTAGTTGCTTGGGAAAGGTGGTACTGTGCCAATTTTAGTCAAACCTGATCATCGTTAAAAATAAACGGCACCTAGCTAAGTTAAGTACAGTTTATTATTTATTATTGCATGCGTGATTTACCGTCAATTTCAAATATATTGTTCTGATACATAGAGGGCTGCCTAAAATCAAAGTCATTAATTGAATATGAATTATGATGTGAGTTAAAATGATATAAAAGGCATTTGAGCATTTTACAGTGGTTTAAAATAATTATAATATTATTACAAGCATAGGGTTCGTGTGACGACTATTATTTCTATTAAAAGTAATATGAAAGTAGGTAGATTTCAAATAAGATAATATTGTAGATGGCAGGAATAATGGTATCATAGGATATTAAAAAATTTTTTAAAAACAGATTACATAATAACAAATTTATGAAGAACAAGATGAAATTATTTTGGTATGAATAAAAAAATAGAAATTTAAACCCTATTACGTAAAATAATTTGAAAAAGTAAAGAGGATACAAATTTACGAGGTGTTAATTAATACAAGAAATATATTGGTGAAATGTAGATGAAGTTGTAATTATTATTGGAAGGTGAATGAATTAGATACAAGCAAGTAAAAGTAATTAGAATAGAAGTGGATGTGGATAGAGTTATTTATTACGTTATTACAAGTGAGAAGAAGTGGCATTATAAACAATTATGCATTACGAACTACAATAGTGGAATACAAATGGACGTGAGTGGCTGACTGCTAGGGATTGCAGAGGTGTTATAAGTTGTGAAGAAATCTGTTGGTTACTGTCGACAGATACAACTAAAGTGAACCTATAAAAGAGGAACATTAATCGAGGATTAGATAGGATATCAAACTTACCGTGAGCCAGTTGAAGTAGAAGGATCGTCAGGAATAGCGGACTTGCCGTGACCAGTAGGAGCAGATAGGACATCTGGAAGGTGACAGGAGTTTTGCTGAGGAGAAGCGATACCGTTGGTGTTAGCAGCCAGGGATTTGACGGGTTGTCATTTGCCTTGTCATAGGGCATTACGTCATCGTAGGGATAGCTGTAGGATCCTGACAGTGGAAGAAAGGTGGTGTTTCGTTTATGAAGGAACATTGGAGTGGCATAAATAGAAGTTTATCCAGGTGGGTTAATAGTATAAAATTGAAGCTATATAAAATAAAAGACAATTATAAAGAGTGAAATTAGTATAATCAATTACTTACATTAAGGTATTGAGCCAGGCACACATGAATAGAAATAATATTTGTCATTTTAATTGAGAATATTACTTAAACGTTTTGACGTATAAGGTGACAGTTGGTGTCGTAAAACAAACTAAAGTCATTATCAGAATTACCTTTGTAAAACAAACGATTAGATATTGATCCTACTCCTGAAAGAGTCTCAAATGAGTTATTAAAAATAAATCTAAACTGAATAATTCAAAGTAAAGATATCAGATTAATTATTACATAAATGAAAAAGGCGCCCAACTGAATATGTGTTATAACTATTAAAGTAAAGTAACAGTAGTTGAACATTACATAAAGAAATAGCATAGCAGTCTTACAATTATGAGTGAAAGGAGCATATTAACATATCATAAAACAATAAAAACTGTGTCAATATTATATGGTCCTAAGTTAAGACTTTGCATGCGCAAATTATCACCATTTTGTACATGTAATAAATAAGTTGGCATGTCGTCAATATTGTTTTTCCAATAAAATTTTTGCTCGGGTGATCACATGTAAAGGTTTTGCTTATCGCGTGTCATGACGTCACGAGAAACAGGTAAAATTATTATTAATTGTTTTGGTTACAATTATTTGTTCCAGTCGCAGCTGCATGGCTGATCCGCGTAAACGAGGTTTTATTAATGTTATCATCATCTTCTTGACCATTACCGACAGATGTGTTGTGATTCATATTATTTAGTATTTCTAATGGCATTTTTGGCAGTGGTGTTGTTGTGACGTTGGGCATGTCTGGAAAAGTATAAAATGCGAGAATAGATAACGTATGAGAATCGGTTAGGGTGTTTAATCTCATTTAGAATTGAAGCATTCGTACGATGAGCTGTCTACAACTCAAACGAATCGATGCGCCTGTGGTCAGCTCTTTTGATCACCATGATTCGTGTGCATAAAATAGTATAGAAAAGGCCCAAGTGCTCTGTCGCGTATTTGAAGTCAAATTAGCTAATTCGGAGATTACAACACAAGGTATATATATGTTAGCTGCTAGCCGAATTCAGCCCTTCGATGGTGTTGATTTCTTGACCCAAGTGGTCACCGGCGCTATTAATCACGCCACAAAACGGTCTGCGAGACGTGCTGTCCAAAATATGGAAAGAGTATTGTATTACAATTTAAAAATGCGGCGTGGCGTGGTGGGCAAGCATTCGTCTCCGTGGCTGGCCCGAGGGTGCCAGTGCAGAGCGTTGCATTATTAGAATACGGTGTAAATCACTTATTTAATAATGCTGGTGCGATACTTTGTTCTTAATTGACAATATCTTTATTATTTGTTTCCATACATATTTCTGACAACTTTTCCATTACGTCACTAGTACACATACCGTGGCGCGTCGTTAATTAAAACGAATTGGTCCTCGTATCTTTCCAGGTAGGTACCACTGTCTTAGCTATCGCTACCCCTTCTGTTTCAGTCAAGTCTAGCTCTCACGCTGAGCTACTGAAACTCCGTTAAGCGTGTTACCTGTGGTAAACGAGGCAGTCCCGGATCTTGAAACTTTTCGCTGGGGGGGGGGGGGTGGATTTCAATGTCCCTGAGCTGTTGTAAGACCATGGCTAAGTATAACAGTATTTATGGAAATTATTTTTTAGAGAAAGCATGTTCTCTTCTACATAATTGAGTGTATTAATATTTTCAATTGGATTGAGAACCGTATAAATTATATTTTATCAGTATGTCTATTAAGTAACTTAATTTCACTAAGAATACATTTTTGTAAAATTGTTTTCCATTTTTGCAGAGTTCTTTATCTCAGAATATTTCAATATTTCAGTCGCGATGTTTTGAAAAAGTGAGCTTTAAGTAACAGAAATGGAAAGTTTTGAGATCTCTGTATTAAATTGAATGCGTGAAATTGCGTTGTAATGAAAATTTGAAAGTTGACAGTTATACTTAAAGTAAAAATTGACAATGCTGACGTTTTACACGTGCTACTATAGGAGAATGTTTTAGCCTGATGTCTGCTTCAGCTACTTTGCTTGTTAAAGAGCAAAAAATGACCTACTCAATCCACACGTCCCAGAGACTGCTACCGTAGTTAACGTTCATAATTATGTAAACAGAGCGCCTCGTTTATGTACAAGCCATGAACGGCCTTTCCGAAGAACAAACTCTTCAGACGCTGCACAAAAAGGTGCAGGGCAAAAACCAAAAGCGCTTTTTTCTGAGAGCTTCAACGTGAGATCGTTTGGATAGCTCGTGTAGCTGTTATCTTTTAATTAAAATAAATCTATCAGACATTTCTCGAGTTAAATTTTTGAAACGTCCGTTAATTGGTTCCAAAAGCAATTACGTTTATCTTAATTTAGGGATGCGTATTAAGCTTCCGATATCGATAGTAGATATTTCAGTTAAAACCGAATGTAGGGAGCGCCTATGAGGCTGTGTTACATGAAATTGCTTTGGGGATTATGTTTAGAATTTTTGGATTAGCTAAAGTGAAGTGAAGTATACAAAGTTAGCTTCGTGGCTTTATTTTCAGAATCGCCATTTAGCTTAGGCAAATTTGTTACAGAGGATGACTAACTAAAGCAAAAGTTATAAAACTAAAATCTCAAAAGAATGTACCTTAATAAATCGAAGTTTATGCATATTTCGCAAAGAAATCAACATCTTACAGTTTATAACTGATTGGAAGAACGCAAATGCAAAGCCATAGTATCATTAGAATTTACAAAATCGTGTCTCATTAGCCTTTAGATTGCCAATTTTTTTAACAGTCATTGTTGACCCAGCTTCTTTTATCATCTTTATGTTAAGTTTGACAGTAAACTACAGCTTAAGTCTTAAAAATAATATTGTTTTTAGGATTGCCAGCCTGCTAAATTCTAGATTATTTAGAAAAGGCCGCCAGTTTTTGAAACTTCAAGACATACTCGTAGAACAAACACAACAAATCTACGAGTTGATTTAATAATAAAATGAATTTGTTCGTAAACAATAGCTAAACGTGTGTATTCAAACAGTAATTAATTTCCAATTTAAATTATCAGATGCAAATCAGTAAATGTACAGAATAAAGCAAGCAGCTTAACTGCAATAGAATCAAAATCAGTGCCAAAAAAATCAATAAGTAATTAGCTATTTGTTAGCTAAACTCTCGCAACTTTCCATGGTGTCACCTTGTATTTCTTACAGTAATACCACAACAAATGTGCAGTAATAAAGAAATCATTAAGTCGGTGTATATAAAAGTACAACCTAGGTGTCAGCAGATTTATGGAAACATTAAAAACGGTTAAAAACGTTCTAACAAGATGGGAGAAAAGGCTGCTGCAGGAAATGTATCGAACCACTTTAGGGAGTTGTAGGTCTCAGTTCTAACATATGACTAGAGAAAATACTCATGGGTTACCACAGCTCTGGCCTGTGGCCTTCACCGTCGAGACTCCACGGCAGGTCTACAGATGCAATGTAAGAACTGGCATTACAGACTAGTACAGACTAAAGCTACTGTTGCGAGATTAATAAGAACACTTAAGTACAAATACTTGCATTAATTTTTGTGGCGTTTACAGAACACTTAAGTTTAATACCGTTGCTTCTTAACTTTACTTATTAACTTCTTCCTATTAACTAACTAAATTCTAAGTCCAGTTTGACCAAGAAAACTCGGTAGGCGTTTCCAAATAAGCCTATCAGAGCAGTTCTAATTTTTGGACTTTTGGCACGTACATACGGACGTGACAGTTCATAATACTTCTATGAATTAAAAAAAATTGGAAGCTTTCACACTATAAAATTTGTCAAGCTCGATCCCTCGCAAATTATTGCTAATAAAGTTTTACAATGCTGCTACAAGAATTTGCCCCCGCCGGCACGAAATTTTTACAATCGAGTTGCAACAGTTGCACTGATCACGTTCTGGCGATATACCTTTGCCTAATTTTTCGGCGTACGAAGTAAACCCTACATAAATTTACTCTAATCTATTCGTGAGATTGAAATATCTCCAGCTTCCCAGAAAAAAGCACGTTTCTAAACACTGGCTAACATTCGCTTGTTGCAATTTTAATATTACATTTTGCCTACGAATTCTACCTTAAAATATTTATGATACAAATGGCTTATAGCTAACTAAAGTACAGTTTCCTACAACCGCGTATAGTTCATTTCATTAAAGAACGGAAATCGTAACACTAGATATAAGAAGAAGTAAAACAAGACTTCAAGATAATGTCAAATGATACAGTGACTATAAACCGTAAAGTACGTTTACTCAGAGATAGTAATTAGGCCTTAATTGGTTCACTGGGGAAAGATTGCCAAGTCCGAACATCTGCTTCTACCATAAAAATCAATCCAAAGATTGTTAAAATAAATTAGCGGTTAGAATGAATAGCAGGACAATACAAGTTATTCAGAATTAGCTGGCAATTGAAATAACTTTGGAAAACACAAGCTCATTACATTACTTACTAGCAAGACTCGCTCGACAATGAGATTTATATCTTTCAAAATTGATAAAATTCTTCTGTCATATTTCTAACGCAACGAACAACGAATTTAACACTGAAGAAGAGTCATGTATAATCTGAATCTAGCTTGTGAAAGTATTGCATTACATTGTAACGTAGGGATTCATCGTATTATTCTTAATTAGCAGTTCTTATATATTGCTTGCTTGAACACCTGGTATAATCGTGTTCAGCATTATTCTCATGACCAACAGGCTTGTTGCATTGTTTTAAGACAATCTACATTTCTTCTTTCTCAAGTTGATCATCGTATAGGCAATATTGCATTTACTTTGGTACTTTATTTAAATTAACTAGTTCCAGTTTTTTTCTTATAGATAAGTGTCGTCGTTGGTTTATCAGAACATTATTCATGCTTTATCATAAAACTGTAATTTCTGTAATACTTAAAAGTTTGTCAATAAAAGTGCTCGGCTTTTATTTAAATTTAAAAAAAATGTGGTGCAGTCGGTAGGATTACTTTAAGTAATATCACATAATTATGCCAGTTTCCATATAGGTATCTAATAACTTTTCCAAAAATCCAACGTTGTTTAAACGAGTTTTTAAAATAAATAATTAGAGTTAAAGGTATCACATTCTACTCAATCCGCTAATTATTCTGTCTTAACTATTGTGGTTGTAGGAAGCACTTGCAATTTGATTTTATCAAAATGGAACCATAAAAAAATTATATATTCTACTAATACATTCTTATTGTTGTAGGATATAAAGAAAATAACTTTTTTGGGCAGTTATAGTGACAGTGTAAAAATTGTATAGGAAATACTTACTTATCCTGATGATTATGGACGGGAAAGGAAAGTTTATTGTAATTTTATAGTACAAGCTTATATGACTTGAATACACATCACAATATAATAAGTTTGGAATCGCATTAGTTTCAACCTCATGGAATCTTCACGGTTTGTTGCGCGTTAAGTATTCTAATTACTAGAATCAAATAAATGCGCTGCTTCAGAAAGCAGCAAAGAACCAAACCGAACGCCCCGCAGCGAGTTCTAGCAGCTTCAAAATTGATCTGTCGTCTCTAAACTAGAACTGACTATTGCACAATGCAGTTCAGCGATTAACAACCCACGTACTACAATGCTTGATTCATCTGTACAGAACATGCATGCCCACTAATTAATATACGACCTCATGGCTTCATTAGCCTTAGACGTGATTGATGCCAATTAGAGTCGATAATTCAACGTTACGAGATGCTAATAGGGCGTTAGCGACTCACAACCATGCAAGAATATGTAGATGAAAAGCCGCCAAAGGTTAATTTAATCAACCAGAAATACACTAGTCTTGCTGCAGGCAATGGGACTAAAATTAAAAGACGGTGGGTGGCAAACGGCTCCTCATGTATGGTGGCAGAGTGTATCCATGTCGCATGCAATTCTCACACAGCACGAAAACCCGCATTGGCTTTTTTGCTAATTTAAATAATAATAGTGTTTAAATCAAATCAGCAAATGAAGCGATTCTTATCAATAGTATAAGTTTAAATTGTTATGTAAATATGGGTACATGTAAGTGGTACACTCATTTATTATTTTGCATGATTTTTCAAGCCAGATAGCGTCAGAAAATAGTGACCAATTGAAACTGCTTGTTTTTCAACTCAATAACTAGAATTGGTTCGCTTTTCTTTGGATTGTACTCTCATTTCGTTATATCTGCATTCGATAAAATTTTGATTGCTTTGGTTCCTGAGACGCTCTCTTATTCTTCTTATCATCGTTGATTCGTTGCCTCCTTCTTTTTCAATATGGTTTTCCCATTTATTCAGTGTCATTAGAAAGCTTCTTTGTATCTTCATTCAGAAACAGTCAAAAGAAAGATCTTTCAAATCCCTTATGTATAACGATATGGGGGAATTGAAAACTGATATTTGTTTCTCGATCTTTTCGTGATCCGTTATCTTAAACATGCTTATTGGACTATGTCAAAGCAATGCTATCACATCTTTTCACAAAGAAAGTGCGATTTTTCTTCTCCTTTATCTTCGTATATTTTAAATGCCTGCTTTTACACGTAGAACTTCTACTGCACTACGAATGTGATGATTCAAAACCATTCAAGAGCAGATCATCCGAAATACAATTTCATTACGAAGACCAATAAGGCGCGCTGCTAATTGCTTGAAAAGAAACGTAGGGAGTGATACCAAACTAATTTGAAATAGTCTCTTATATTGGTTTTATATTTAAAATGCTAAAAATTCCGCTTTAGAAATTGTGATGATATGAAAGAAAACGCTAATAAGTAGAACGAGGAAAATTTATTTTCATGTCCAATATTGAAAACGTAGAACGTAACCAAACTATATAGAAAAATAAGCCAAGCTAGAGGAACATACAAACGATCGAAGAAGTAAAGTATTTCCACCAAATATAACAACAGAAAAAGGCAAAAGACGCCCCAACAAGCCAGAACATGTTTTATAACGGAGGAGGATACGGTAATTCTATATTTTTCTTTGCTCGCCAAACGTCAAAATATAGTCGTACCAAAGGGGTGCAGGATAATTCGAAAATTGATGAGCCTTTCAACAGTAGAACCACTTATCTTGGCTTCGGGGAAACCACTCAAGCTCATCAAAATTTGCCTTAATTTCTAAAACTGCGTTCTTTTGCCAGTTTTGCACACAGCAAAGGACTTGTCAAATAAAGAGTTACTAAAATATTAAAACATATATTCAGTTTAGCTGTGCGGCATTAATAAAGGTAAAGATATAGATATCTCTGGGACAAGGCAGTGCAGAATCGCTTATGCGCAACCTGGACGGTCACAGCAAGTTGGAGTACAAAATTACATAACTGGTATGCAATCACGCAATTTACAGCTTACAATTATTATTGGCCTCGAAAAGAAAAACAAATTCGAGGAACCTATTGAATAAAACAAGGAAAAAATTAAGCTTACAGCATTTACTGAAAACAATCTTAGTACCATCATTTCGTCGTGTAAATATTCAGGTCATACACAATTCAATAGCGCAAATTACACAGATCATAAAATTTAGCTGAAAACTTCCAGCAGCACTGCTGAAATCTTTTATATTCGGACTCAACCAGAGCAAAATTCATCTACGCGGGTAAGAGAGAGGGGCGCAGCTCGGCAAGGAAACCAATACCGACGGGCAAATCCAAAGTAATGGTGAAGTGCCCCACGGGATTGTCTCGCTACGTCAAAGTCACCTCAACAATGGCCCATTCGTCCTGCTTTGTTAATCCAACAATGTGAAAACACCAACTTGGCGAAATTAGGGACTGGACACGCGGGATCTGTTAACCGTCAGCACCAACGACGTTTTTTCTTCGACTCCTAGTTGGTGAAACGCGATAGGACTGTGGTCGCCTTTGTGTGTAACTAGCATCGCCTAACGGTCAAAATGGAAACTCCAAAATAGCTCGTCGACGGTAAGATTTAAAGCCAAAAGCGTCACTTAATAAATTGTAACTTTTGTAAAACATGTCGAATACCAAATTCAATATTATATATTGTTGCTAAAAAACTGGGGCAATACCCTAATTAGGAGTTGGTGTTGTCAATTAGTTCTCATCGTATTTTTGCGGGTCTAAGAAATAATAGTGCATCGATAAACTAGCTGCATTTCTAGTGGGACCAGAAAGCAGTTTTGGTTTTCAGTTAGTACGTGAAGACACCTGCCACAGCTGCAAAATTACGTTGTGGACCTGTACGCGTATACAAAGGTTGGTAACAATCTCATGTAAACTTACTGAAGGTAATTAACGAATTACGCCGTATTGGTTAATTTCCGCCCCGGCATGGTCGAATTTTAGTAAAATCACACGCATCTTTGCAATCTGTAACGTCAGGTATTAAGTCATCGCTGCATCGACGACATTCCAGGGAGCAGGGGAGGCCTCCAAATAGGAGTGACTTCAGTGCGATTTTAAATTAACGTATTAGACCATTCGTGTTATTTCAGCAAACATTATGTAGTTATTAACTTATATCAGTTATCTTTATATGTGCTGGTTATTTTAGCTAGCCAATGCTAGTGGAAAGATGCTTTATAGCACGTCAGTTTGATTGTATTGGCCAGACCCGGTCATGAACATCCGCTTTGTGTATTTTATCTATTTTATGTATTCTTTTATTTGATTTGTTGTTTATATGTGTGTATTTAAAGCCGACATTCACTTGAATTACACTAGTTGTGAACACATTGGCTTTTATTCGAGTGCAAGCGTGGAGCATTTAGTGCCAGATCTTGAGTTATGGCGGGTCCGCTACCAAAACCTTGTTTCGTTAATTGTTTATAGTCTCGACTGGGAATTAAAGGTAAGAGCTCTCGTGTTGTAGACTGAGCTAGTTAGCAACAACGAGGCAAATAATTATTCAAATATTAGGAGGTAAAAGTTGTTTTTTTTTCAATACGACTTGTAACGGTGGGTTCGAACCACAGTGGGTTTGAAACAGCAGCGTTACAGATAATCTTCCGGAGATTACTACTAGCGAGATAAATACAGTATTAAGGTTGGGGATTGGAACAAAGAATGTGCTCCAATCTTTCCTCTCGCTTTATTGTGTTGCAGCATGCTACCACCTGGAAATTTATAGTCAAACTAGTTATAAACATTTCTACTTTAGGTAAGTATACGACTAACTAAGGTGGTGTTCTCTGCTGAACAGATGTCAGGTGTTTGTGTTTTGTAACGTCGTGCCCAGACAACAGGTGCAAATAGATTATAAAAATGACAAGACATAAAAAGCTATCTGGTAATATTTGTAACTCCAATCTCGTGTATTGTATTTCTTTGACCTGGCAACTTTGTGCATGTGCGATATCAATAAATACGAAGAATTTGACGTTAGTTATACAAATATAACAATGGTTAAACATAATTTCGCACGTCGAAAGAGAAGAAATAATAAGGCAACTGCTTCAAGGAGGGGTACGCAGATACGATATACAGGGTGTTTCAGAATAACTGTTCCTAATTCTCAGAATTGAGAGAGGGCATGTTATTCAACACTTTTTAATGATAAACTAGTGTTCGGAAATACTTCCGTTTCGAGATAATACGACATAATTTTGAACAATTCTTATAATTTTTGTGTAATACCATTTTTTAAATATTAATAAAAATTGCAACCGCTGGAAATCAATAAAATCGTTACTTTTCACATTGAGATTATTTCAAGTACTCAATTCCTTAATGTCGCATTATCTCGAAACGGAAGTATTTCCGAACACTAGTTTATTATTAAAAAGTGTTGCATAACATGCCCTCTCTCAATTCTGAGAATTAGGAACAGTTATTCTGAAACACCCTGTATAAGAAAAGACGTGGAAATTCTTTTTAACAGCATCATTGAGAAAATACCTTTGCTGACACGTATGTTTTCATTCAATAATGAAATGGTGCAACCTTCTGTTTTTTTTTTCACAGAAACAGGCCAATTTTGTAGGGGTATTCTAGAGAAAATTGTCGAAGATTGTAACCGCAGCGAATCTTCAGTTTCAAGTAAACAAGAAACATCCGATATTACTGCAGAAATCATTGAAGCAAATTAGTATGACTTTACATTGGGGTCTGTGCAAGAATACGAAGAGTAAGTAGTACAGGGTCCGGCAGAGTCACCGACCCTATTTAAATTGTTAATAACTGTTTCAAAGTTTACAATATTTTTAATTTTTTTAAAAAAATGTAAAGTAAAAACTTTCCAATTTTAGTTACAATATAGTTTATTTATTAAAAATATTAGCACTTGCTCCAAATTAATTTGGTTATTATTATTCAGTAGTTGAAGGAATTGTTCACAAAACGTAACCCGAACTTCTAAATCTCGTGGTACCTAGTAACTGGTGCACGACTTGAACTTTGTAAGGATGAAATTTTAAATCCTTTAAAATACAGCGAAGAGTTCTGTCTGATAGGCCCAACTTGATGAATTTAATCAAATTAAAAATTAGGTTAATCTGTATTAGTGTGAAAATGAAGTTTGAGTTTGAGTGATGTTATTTTCAAAACCTAATATTTTTAATAAATAAATTATATTGTAACTAAAATTGGCAAGTTTTTATTTTACATTTTTGAAAAAAATAAAAATATTTTAAAATTTGAAACAATTATTAATAATTTAAATAGGGTCGGTCATTCTGCCGGACCCTCTATAATTCAGGATACTAGATACTATCAAACAAATTATTTTTGAAATTGTTATATGTATTTACACTCATAGACACTGGCCTTCCAAAACGGTTTCTTATTATAAAACAGTTTTGGGTAATGCTGCTGTTTACGGCTCCCATTTCGAACTACCACTCCTAGAGCCTCTAATATAGGAGGGAGACTGCAACGCTGTGGGTCGATTATACCTAGGTACTACCGTTTAGAAGCAGCTCATTTTTAAAAAGAAATTGCGAAAACTAGATAAATGCAAATTAACAAGGCACATCAATTTTAATTCATTTACATTATATTACAAATCAATTATTACCAATAAAACTGTTTCCATTGCAATTGAAATTCTACTATTTTTCTGATTTTGAGTAACTTCTTAAATAATTTCTTTAATAAAAGTAAGCCTACTACAACTTTTCAATTTCCTCCATTTATTTTTGATGGCAGTAGACTACTGGCGTGCAGTAAAATTATTTAAAAATTGCAATAATAACCCCGAGTATAATTGAAATAAAATTAAATTTGTCAGAAAATGGGTAAGAAAGATGCAGGGGTGTGTAGAGAAGAAATGAAATATACTGTATTTTTAAGTTAACTGAATATAAAAAGAACTACGAAAAAGAAATTAAATTGTTTATAAAGTCAACACGTACTTATAAAAAAATAAACTAAATTGTTAATACAAAAGTGCATATGTATTTAAAAAATATATTAAATTGTTTATAAAAAAATAAGTAAATGTATTTACAAAAAATAAACTAAACTGTTAATAAAAAATCTTTGGTAAATATGGATGCACTTTTTTATTAATAATTCGGTTTATTTTTTGTAAATTTCTACTTTTTTATTAACAATTCAGTTTATGTTTGGTAAATACATGTGTACATTTTTTTATAAACAAGTCAATCTAGTTTTAATACATTTTTATGCTATTTAGACAATTCTTACAAAACATCTATAAAATAGAGGTGCGAGTCTAGCGACAGGACCATATCAAAGTTAGAAACAAATAGTAATTTTTATTAAATGTAATATAAAATATTTTATTTCTTAAAAAAATAGTATTTTGTAACTAAACAACCAAAAGTAAGGAAGATTAATACGTACAGCAGCTGAACAAGTCAGGTTAAAAATAAAGTTTTTTCATTTTTAATTTCAATTTCTTCAGTAACTGTACCTTGTATAAAAAAAGTTTATTAAGCTTTCTTGTTTATATTTTTGTTGTTTAATTCAAAATTCTAATAACTTCACGAAATCTACATTCATCATGGGCAAAAATGGTTTTTCTGCATAGGGTTGCCAACATTGTGCTAATCCCCGACGAAAAAATTGAGGGGGGCGGGGTGATAAAATAACTGAAGAATATCGATGGTAACATGAATCAATAGTACTTTCTAACAAGGAAGAGAAAGGCATACGTTTTTCCAAAGTGTGAGTTTGAGGCGAAAGTGCGAAACGCGAGGACTACAAATACATAGAAGAAAAAATGGCGTTCTCTCCTGCTTATATACAATTTTTTCCATGACCGGGATCAGAACAACACGAAACGAGTATTACAGCAAATTAGAATTATGCTGCAATATTTAGCAGCCTTTGAATTGTGCTACTCTGCGAATACAAACAATATCATCAGAAAGTACCATAAATACAATGAGCATTTTTTTCTTTAGAAGTAATAACTTATGTTAAAATTTTTAGCAATTTTTTGTACTTATTATTAATTACTATCTTCGTTCAATAGAGAAAACGAGTACGACCGAAAGCAAGACATCAAGACGAAATTCTAAACCACTTCGGCCCAGGGCGGTGGCCTCAATCACAGTGTATCTGCTATTAATCTTGTATTGAAAATAAAGTAGTGTAATAAAAAATACTTTTTTCTTTGTCAATATTTAAAGTTTTTGATATCTGTTTAGGCAAATACAGCATTATAGGAAGTATAAATTGAGTTGTAAACGTATAACATTTACCAATATATCGCAGTAAAATTTGGTAACTATCTGTTTTCTTGTAAGGTGTTGCAAAGTGATTCTGGTGGGCTGTTAAATGGCAGAAAGGTTTTGAAGGTAAATATCGATTGATAAATTTTAATATATTATCAAGTTGATTAATTAGCTACCTAGTTATTATCAAAAACTATATAGTTGTAGATAAATTATTGCACTTGACTTGCATATAATGGCTGTATTACACTTGGATGATTTCATCTTCGCGTAATATAGCCTACATTATATGCTTGTTAAATAAAATAGTATTTTCTGCAACCAAAAGTAATTACTTTTATCTACTCCAGTGGGATCAGTAACGCATTACGTCACTCATTTGACACTATTTCAGTTATGTAATGAAGCTCATTACACCACTCAGTTATGTAATGGTTTCATTACGCAACTGAGTTGTGTAATGACTTTATTACGTAACTGAAATAGTGTCAAATGAATGACATAATGATATTTGCCTACTAAAATATTTTTGAAAATGACAGATCTGACATTTCTCTTAATGCACTTTTCTCAATTTTAGGCAGTCGTAGATAAAATTTTGTACAATACATGTATGATAATGCATCATTAATATACTTGTGTGCTTACATAACTCGTGCTACGCATTCGTTTGTAGCTTACACACACGTATATTAATGATGCTGTTATTCCACTTGTATAGTAAATAACTATTAATACCAAAATCGGTCATTGAAGTTGACGTTTCTCTTACTGACACAAAAAGTGTATGTTGCTATGTAACACTTTTAGTTCCTAGGAAGTACTTTTACTTCCATGGAACTAAACGCAACTTCCATTTGGTCGTCTGTGAATGTAGTTGTCATAATGATTTTTAAATGAGAAACGTCAAAAGTAATCAATCATCTAAAATTTTTAATATTTTGTACTTTTCTAGGTTGCAGAAAAAATAGTATGTATTATTTGGATTAAAAGTGACCCTGTTTGACTTGCAATTTTTGCATTTGCTCGGCTACGGTGCGCTTTGTCTTGCAAATGCAAACATAATTGCTCGTCAAACAAAGTGCCACTTTTAATTCTAATAAAACAATATACTATTAATTCTAGGAACTAAAAGTGTTGCATTGCAAAATACACTTTTTGTGTCAGTAAGAGAAACGTCTACTTCAATGACAGTTTTGGTAGTAATCACTTCAAAAACGGTTGCCGAACAACATTCTTTTTCAACCTAAAAATAATAGATACTTATGCATTAACGGAGATATGAATATGTTTTTTCCTTGGGTTGACATGTGTTACAGATCGAGGGCTTCTAGTCTGAGGTCTGTAAGTCAACCGAAGGTAAAGAACATGAATATCTCCCATGGTGCATACAATATTTTATTTACTAGCAATATTAGTAAAAATTAAATTTTGGGGTTACAGCTGTTTTTGTATATAAACTAGTAATTTGGAGATGAAATCAGCTATGTTGGCATTGTATTAGCTCAACTACTTGAAATTTCTACATGAAAAATAAGTTTCAATCAGAACTCTGTATTGTCAAAAACACATTAAAATTTTATTTAAAAAGTTATTATAACGTTTCGCTGGTTATACAAGCTTCATCAGAGAAAATAAATTTAAAATACAAGCCTTTTGCAGTAGTTATTCTGAAAGTTTAAACAAGCAAGCAATAAGTGAAAGAATAAAACCTCACATTTAATACATACCAAGAAAAAACATATCGTATCTTAATAATTAGGATTCATTACATCTTCTTGTTTAAATTGAAATATAATTTTTCTTTTTCCTTCAAAACCCCAACTTTTACCAATAAGTGTTGAAAAACAGGATAGAGTTGTGATTATTTTCTGGTTTTTTCGTATGTTTTCTTAAAAATTATTTTGCTAAAAGACAGATATTAATAGTTAATAGAAAACAGTTTTTGTTAAAAGAATAGAAATCACCGTTGTAGTTTTTGTCGTTTTCTTTTAAAGTGTATTCTTTTTTATTTTTCTTGATTAGTCATTAGTCATTTTACCTTAATCCAAATACTCTTAAAAATTAAAGGTAAAGATTTAATCAATAAACTAACACTTTCTTAATAACATTAACATTAATTAATTTCCAGCCAAATTTCAATAAACAAAATACGAAACAAACATAAACCCAAACTGTTACAGGAAAAACAAAAATGATTGAAAATACAACATTAATTATGGATGTTTAATAAGATTATTTTTATTCTAAAAAAATGCTACTAATGACTAATCAAGAAATATAAAGAAGAATAATAAAGAATACACTTTAAAAGAAAACGACAAAAACTACAAAGGTGATTACTATTCTTTTAACAAAAACTGTTCTCTATTAACTTTTAATATCTGTCTTTTAGAAATATAATTTTTAAGAAAACATACGAAAAAAAAAACAGAAAATAATCACAACCCTATCTTGTTTTTCAATACTTATTGACAAAAGTTGGAGTTTTGAAGGAAAAAGAAAAATTATATTTCAATTTTAAACAAGAAGATGTAATGAATCCTAATCATTAAGATACGATATGTTTTTTCTTGGTATGTATTAAATGTGAGGTTTTATTCTTTCACTTATTCTCTAATTGCTTGCTTGTTTAAACTTTCAGATTAACTATTGCAAAAGGCTTGTATTTTAAATTTATTTTATCTGATGAAGCTGGTATAACCAGCAAAACGTTATAATTAACTTTTAAATAAAATTTTAATGTGTTTTTGACAATACAGAGTTCTGATTGAACCTTATTTTTCATGTAGAAATAAATTTCAAGTAGCTAAGCTAATACAATACTAACATAGCTGATGTCATCTCCAAATTACTAATTTATATTAGTAAAAATAGTATGAAATTTCAAAATGTCATAATGACATTTAAAATTAGAATGTGTAAGTAACATCAAGAATTGCCTCATTGTATGGTTGCTAAGACGTTGCCTATAGTTGCATGGTTACCACGAGTTTGAGGGAGAAATAATTTCAAAAATCCCTTGGGGGTTATGAGTACCTTTTCATATTTTGTATCTACAATTCGTATTTCATTCTAAGAATTTCTGTTCAGCTATTAATTATTACGTATAGTAAAATAGCTAGAAATCTACGCTCTAATAATAACCATCCACTATCATTTGAATTCGTTATTTACCGTATTGTAAATTTCGGATTAGCCTGTATACTGCAAGTAGAAATTTCCCGGCATTCGTGCAATGTCACAACCTTAATTATGAAGCGACATCTGTCTTACAATGGCTGAACTATATGTGCGCTATTTTTGTGGAAATTTTATCAGGTGTTTACAAAACCGGCACGAATTTCCGACGATTCCAATGAAATATTCGCCCTAAATGACAACCGCTTCAAATTTTGTAGGAATCACTTATTATCAAAAACTAAACGTCAGAAATAGTTCAATGGGGTCTTAAATGAAAGATCAAAGTCGTATCTTCCTGTAAGCCATTTTACAGTTTCTGTTTTCTAATTTTCACAAGTAAATTTTACTGTTGGATGACAGAAATACAAATGAAAAATGCCTACAAAAGCGTCGATATTTTAAACACAATTTTACAGCGCAAACGAATCTGTTACCATTTATAAAATTGCTTATCCTGATCAGCCAACATTCGTCTTTGAAATGAAGCCTTGTTTAACTTCATACGACGCGTGTGAATCGATAGTAAGTGATTCCTATGTATCAATCTGTCCCTATTATTTCAACATAAGCCAAACGCCAGCCTTAATTTGCAAACCTTGGAAAAGCGCAGATGTCTTTCATCCCTAGTTTTTTTGCATCGTGTAATTCATTACGGGATTAATTGTTGCTCTGTAATTCTCATGCAACTAAACTTCCATGTACCAAGACCAATGTCACGCTACCGTATGTATTTCTATCTTGAAAAACCAAGAACCAATATCTTGAGTCATTCACCTCTTTACCTTGCTTGTGATATAGCCAACAAACTCGTTGAAAGTATTGATATATTTAATAATAACACAAAACAATTTAAAAAAGATTGCTCTCGTGCATTATGCGACACTGACATTCCAGGAATACTATATGTTACAACGTAAATTAAGAAATTTTTGTATTTTTATTTTTAAATTTTTTTGTGTAATGTTATGTATTATATTTCACCAAAATTCCAGTCTTCCTATGAACATTTAGTTTTTAATTTTTAATTAGAATTATTAATTTATTATCTTTCTATATTATGTTTATTACATACTGTAGTAGTATTTTATTTAAAATTTGTGTTTACCTTTGCCCATTCTGATTTCGGTTGTACTACAGTTCTTTATTATTTATTTGTATTATAGGGCATCACTAGTATTGTATATGTAAATAGGTTTGTACAGTGCTCACGGCATTGTTGGTGACAGTATAAATAAATAAATTAAATTAAATTAAAAACAATTTCTAAAAGTTTATGTTTATGCACGAGACATGAAAACTATGAAACGAAGCTGAAGGCTGAGTTTCATGACATGTTGAGTGCAATAAAACTTTTAGCACGAGTTTGCATACAATACTTTTTCTACGACCTTAAATTTTCTGTTATTAATCCGTAAATGTCGATTTAACAAAGGTTTGCATTTATGACAGTTATAATTTATGTCATAATAAAGAGATGGCCTTGACGTGCAGGTGAATGTTTGTGGAGCCAGTACTGTCAAAGTCAGTTATCAAAGGTAATTATAATAGTACACATCTGACTTTATTCATTACCAACAATATCATCGTTGCGTGAAAATCTATTTAATGATGACACCGGATTAAATTGTTCTAACAGAACACTGGAACAATTTATTAAAAATATCGGTTTTAAATATAAAACCATCAAGAAACGTCAAGCGATTATGGAATCCAAGAGGTTACAGATCTGGAGACGAGAATATTTGGAGGCAATACAAAAATACAGAGAGGAGAGTAGATATATATGCTACTTAGATGAGGCGTGGTATGATACCCACGATGTTATTTGTATAGGTTGGGTAGACGATCCCAGTAAATGCTCTATGAATGTGCCCTCTGCAAGAGGGAAGCGACTATTTTTGTTGCATGCAGGTTCCGATCGAGGCTGGGTTCCCTGTGACCCTCTCATATCTGCTAAACATATTAAAGATGCATCTCTAGCTTATCATGAAGATATGACAGCAGAATTGATCGAGTCGTGGTTCGAAAAGCATGTATTGCCAAATTTGCACGGTAATTCCGTCATAGTGTTAGACAATGCCAGCTACCATTCCAGGCAATTAATAAAGCGCCAAATGCAGGTAGTTTAAAAGTAGATATATAAAATTTTTTGCGAAAAAATTACATGTTTTTTGAAGAAAGCTACACGAAGCCACAATTAGTGGAGGTGCTAAAAACAAGAACTTTTCCTAAAGAATATTATATTGATCCTTTGGCCAAAAAGAAGGGTCATACGGTATTACGTTTACCGCCGTATTACTGCATATTTAATCCGATTGAAATGATATGGAGCCTACTAAAAAAACATATTCGGCGACATAATAGTTCACCCGGCTTGGACAACGAAGTGGTTAAATTTGTACAACTGGAAGTAGGTAAATATTTCTCCGGAACTTTGGGACAATTGTACTTGTCACGTAATCGATATCGAAAATAGTTACATAAATGCAGGTACTTTCCATCAACAGGTGGTAATAAATTTAGGTTTAGAAGATAGTGATAGTGATGGAGACTACTTTGAGCAATTAGAACAACTATGTGCAAGTAAACAATAATTTAAATTAGAAATTTTCCGTTTTATTATTATTTTTTATTAATTTGTAATTTTATTAATGTAATAATTGTGCTCCATATATAAATAATTACTTAACTGTCTGTAATGTTAAAACTGTAAACTGTTCAAACAAAAATAAAATTTTTAAAGCCGGTCCCGGAAATGTAATTTCTGTGAGCCCCTTTAAGTCGATTACAAGGTATTACAACTTTCAGCTGTAGAAGGTCAAAACCAAATAGCTTGACGTCGACTATACTCCACTTTTTGGATAGTATACCTCTAAAAAAAAACGTAAAACAAAATATGTGGTTCATGCAAGATAGTGTCACCCCACACCTTGCACTTACTGTTCGAAATCATTTGGATTAGAGATGGGCGCGTGAGTGAGTTTTCGCTCAAGTCACGCATCTTTCACGCTTGTTTTAAACACTCACGTTCACTCACGTTCACGGCGTGACACGCCACTCATGACGTGACACGCAGCTTTTATTTCAAAATTTAAATTCAGATAGAACAGAATGTTCAAATTTAAAACCAATGAAAAAACCCTAAAGAGAACTAAAAATATGTTTTGCATGTGACATAATTTACGTGATATGTTGCAACCAGAATAGTTGAGATAAAAAGGAAAAAATTAAAATTGTCTACAATAACTTACGACAAGGGATAAATACTGATTTCTCGCAAATACATTTCTTGCAGCTGTCTTCAAAGACACTACTTTTAATACCAAAACCTGTCATTGGAATTGACGTTTCTCTTATTGGTATGAGTACAGAAATTATATGTTGCTAGGCAACAGTTTTAGTCGTAGGTTTAAAAATACTTTTTTCTATAACCATTTAAAAATGAACAACTTTCGTCACGTTTTACCTCAACCGAAAACGCCAGTTCCGGGACCAGTGATAGAATATCCCATAACGTTAACTTTCGTCTCTAGTGACGAAAGTAAGTGGTTGCAATTTCAGATATTAAATGCATTCTTCCATATCCAATTGTAATTTAATTTTACAAAGCACAATGGAAAAACATGATTTATCACAAAAACGTGAAAATGTAGTTTGTATAACGTAATAAATGCAAAATACAGTTATAAAAATGATCACGAAATTGGCAGGACGTCTCATCAAGTAGCCTTGTTCTCGGACGGTAGTGTGTCAGTTGCTATGCGCCATATTAGTCAGAGTTGTCAATTGCGCGATACAAACACAAGCATGGTATGACAGTTAGCTTTTCTCACTAGTTACTTTATCTGCATTAAAAAAAGGGTATATTCCTAAATCCCCTATTTCGTCAAGATCACTTTAAAGATAATTGAACTTTCTCAAACTTTTTATACACCTATATAGTGAACCATGGTTATATATATATATATATATATATATATATATATATATATTTACATACTGCAGTAGATAGGTCCACCGGTGATAGACAATTTGCATGCTATAGGTCGTCCGGTTCCTCCATATATGGAGGACCTATCGCTTTCCATGTTAATTACTCCAGTTTACCATTGCCTATCACGTGGCAGATTTTTAGAGGGATGACTGATTGCGGTCTTTTGTAAATTTTGTATATTTTAGTTCCGAGCTTCGCTACCCAACGGTGTCGCCACCGTAGCACACCAGTATACAACACGTATATTCGTCTTTCAGTTTACCGTTGATAGATCCTCCGTTGTATATTTTATTTCAGATGTGCATTGGTTGGCTCCTCCGTAGATTTGACAACATTGTATTCTGTATGAAATTCGCACACGCATTGAATAATTGGTTCATAGTACAATAGCTGCCACAGTGTCTATGCTTAGCGGTAAAGTGGTGTAGCATTCTGTAATTAAATGAAATCCAAGAATTTAGATTTTACTAGAGATAGATGAAGGTTATTTATAAACAATTTGTAATTTATACTCGTGGAAATTAACAAAACATGATGATAAATTCAAGGTCCATTTATAATTATTTTTGCAGGCAATAAATCAATTTTTGTGTTGAGCTCAACATACATTTAGCATAAACTCAGATATGTACCCACACATTTTCAATCAAAGATACTCGTGGTTTTCCGAGTGTTTGGTATTTTCTTAATACAACACAGGTGATGTTAATTGAAAAAAATGCATTGCAATGTTTAATTATTTATTAATGAACCAAAACAAAATCTAGTTGAATTACTTAAAATATAACTCTTTAGGTACTAAAAACAAATAATACATATTTTCACATACCTACATAATAACAAGCAAAAATAGACATGCAACTTCCAGCAATTTTGAGAAAAATTAAAAATTATGGGCTAATTTTACATGGCAACTTACTTATTTGAAACATATGTTACTGAAGAGATCTCTTATAATGTCAAGTTATTTATGATATGTAATTTTAGGTACTGTAGTTGAGTGGTAAGAAGTAAATTGGTACAAATAAAAGGCTCTGGTACATATGCATATGCATTTAAAAAATCCCCGGTAATGAATACTACAAATAAATGACATTCCAGCAAGGGACATTTTTAAAGCCACTTAAAGGCTGTCGATCTCCCAAAATTGCATCATTTTGCTTCTTACCTTCTTTAATAAACTTTTAATAAACATACAGGTTATCATGTAGAATATTCATTAAAAAAAGAACGCAAAACATGAAAACACTTTTGATATTTAATATTGCCATTATTTTAATTTCTTCGTATATTTATTTTGAATAAAAACTTTTATTTTCAGCCAGTCTTTATTTTTTAGTAACTCAGGGTTCTTTGAAATGAGATCGTTGCATTCGGTTTTCTTTGGAGGTCGCTTTGCTTTGATATGGTTTTTAAAGTAGGCAGTAACTACTTTCTTTTGGTTGTCTGTCCATGGTACTAATCCTCTCTTATTTCCTATAGACTTT
Source organism: Agriotes lineatus (assembly GCA_940337035.1). NCBI lineage: Eukaryota > Metazoa > Arthropoda > Insecta > Coleoptera > Elateridae > Agriotes > Agriotes lineatus. The sequence goes on from CALNHX010006999.1 coordinate 54,196, forward strand.
TTCTCTATTGTAATGTTGAGACCTTCCTCACCAGTCAATTGATTTTGGTTCATTTCATTTATTTCATTTTCAGTAATTTCATGTCCTACGTCCAAAATTTCATCTCTTTGCTCTAGGTCATTATCTGTTTCTTTCATTAAATCCTCCTCTAAATTTAAGTTTATATCATCCAAGCTTTTGCCTTTGAACTGGCCAGCTTCGCCCTTTTCCATGAGTATTAGTAGTTGGGATATTCTGGCTGTTTGATAAACATCGTCGGGAAGCCTGTAAGATGATCGATGTATTCCTAACGTATGTCCCATGAAAGAAGCTAATTGTTCCATGTCATTTTCAGTCATGTTAAATAATTGAGTGAGAGTAGCCAGATGATTTCGAAGACGGGTGCAAGTAAGAGCATCTGGATTCTTAGCGCCACACTGCCTGGCATACTTTTTCATTACCTTATAGCCGATTATGGGCTGATCCGATTTAGGATTACCAAAAAGATAAATATTGGGTGTTTTAGTTATAATAGCTCTGTATTTTAGTATTACGTCTAAGTGGTCTTGGACATCTTTAGTGAATAGCACTGGTACACCTCGTCCCCTCTTGCCCCTTATAACAAGTCGTTTGAAACTGTTCATTAAAACTTTTTCTGGTTCTGAAATTGCTTCTGAAAATTCTTCATAACCTTGTGAGTTATGATTCAGGAATGACGATTTATATGTGTCAAGAAGAAGTCTTTGAAGTTCTCCAGGTCGTCTTCTATTTAACAACAACAGACGACAGTATACAGTTTCCAACAAAACCGTATATGCTTCATCATTACGATTATATTCTTGCAATTTTGATAATGCGTTATTGGCCTTATCGATAAGACAATCTTTTAATAATTTTAGATCGCTAGCAAGTGGCACTAAACTGACTTTGTTCCATTTTTGGAGAATCAAGTCTTTTGAAGCTTGGTTAGAAACATCAAATCTCCAATTACCTTCTATTAACTGGATCAACGTTTGCAGTTCCACGTCAGTGTTTGCCGACTGTATTGTTTGAAACACTTCAGATTTCTTTTTAATATGTAGGAGTGCTATGTCGCAGCACTGTTTTAAGGTTGTACCCAGGCGCGTAGGAGCGTTTTCTAGACTGCGGGGGCCGTTCTAATTTCAATAAAGGCTTCTAACTTAATCCATTAATACGAGTTATAATTTTTCTGATTATCAATTTTTAGTTTAATACTATAATAGTATATTTTAGTCACTGGTTCCTTAATAAGTACTATTTTATTTAAAAAAACACTGTACCATAAAAAATTAATTAAACAATGAACAATGTTTTATCAGATTTTTACAGAAGCAAAGAATACACATGAATAAGGGTACTTAAATTAGTATACAACTATTTTTCAAAAAATAAAAAGGGTGTAAATAAAGATTGGAAATATCATAAATATATATAAAACACAAATACAAAAATAAATGCAATTAAGAAACTATCATTTAGGAACCTGTACCAAAAACAGAAATTCTAGTTGGTAAAGCACCTACGAAATCGTTTACAAGATCGTCTAGATCTACATGTTCTACCTCCTCTACAGTGTCTGCCAAAAAGTCGGCATGATATGGGAAACATTTTTATTCTAAATTTTTTTAAAAAACTTCTTACGTCAATAATTTGTGCTTGTCTAAAATCCTATTTAGCCCCTATCATATAGACCGAGCGATTTTTACTTATTTAGAAAAATTTTCGAAATTGTCAAAATCTAAAAATTCCTATTTTCGGAAATTAAGTAAGATTTCAATGAGATTTTTTTAGAATTTGTTATTTTTAGTTAACTGAACAATCTCAAGGCCAGAAAACACCTAATTTTGTAAACTTTAGCTAAAAATTAATTTTGAAATCTTTAAAATATTTTTTCAAAATTTCAGAGGCAAAGACTTAATATTAAAGTTACATTTTTTTTATGTGAAGACTTAAAGATTTATAATTGGCAAACTTCTTTAGATTTTTTATTATTTACCAAAAAGTAGAATGTTTGCATAATTTTTACGTTTTTTATGCAAGGTGCTTTTTAGGAGAAGTATTTCTCAATTCTAACTAATATCTAGTTAAATGGTTTTTAGAAACACTAATCTAGCCCTGTTAATGAATTACTGTTAGAAAAATCTGTAAAGGTTCTTTTACAGTTGTCTAAATAAGGAGATTTTTCTTTATTCAATTATATGTTGTAAAAAGTATCCGACAACACCGATTACTTTCTGGAATAATAAAATTTAATATCGCTCACTCGGAGGCGATAAAAAATAAGACGATTTACAGACGGGGGGATTTTCATTACAGTTCAAGTTCATAATGTTCATGTTAGTGGTTATAAGAAATACGTAAAATCCTAAATTATGATGAAACTAGAAAAAGATATTTTCGAGGGGGCCAGGCCCCTCTGAAAACTATTTGAGGGGGCCATTGGCCCCCGTGGCCCCCGCGGCTCCTACGCGCCTGGTTGTACCCATGTGTAAAGCATATGTGGGAGACAGGTAACACTGCTTTTCTTGATCATATTTTGCCACCGTTTTTGTTGCTGACACTAACGCATCATAATTTTCAGATTTAAGAGCCCCAAAAAGATCTTTAATGGAAGGCTTTATATTTTTTACTTCAATAAAAAGTCTTGCCAATTCTCGCATTTTTCGTGAAGCAACCAGAAGCAAGTGCTTTTCTCTATTCACTTTCAAATATCTTGAAGCAAATGCACATATGAGTGGGTCTTTCTTAGCGACAAGAGAAATTTGATCGGCTCGCATACGAGGAAAGACATCCGTTTTTAATTGGGGATCAATTCTCAGATGGCGTAACAAAAAATTTTGAGAAGCAGCTTGTGCATTTCCTGAAGTGGCCTCTTTATTTGAATTTTCTGAACATTTTTTACGGTGTCGCCATAAATTTCTGGCGGAATAAAAACCCAAGCAATAAGTGCACGGTAGGTACTTTGTACCATCTAAACCTGTTCTTACTGGTTTGGTTACTTCATTACTGATTAGGTATTTACCTTTTTTTCTTAAAGAATGAAGTAATTCATTTCTTTGTTTACTATGGGGAGGCAATGCTAAAAGCTTTTGTACTTCGAATTCCGTTTTGTGGTTCCTAAATATATGTCTAGGAAAATTTTGTACGCTTGATTCACAATAGTAACAAAAAACGTGTTTTCTAGAATCGGAGCTGCCCAGTTTGTTTGTGTTTTCTGGAGGACAATTATCAGCTGTTCCAATTTGTTTTTGATTTTGAGAATTCGAGCTGCCCAATCTGTTGCTGTTCTCTGGAGGATAATTAGTGTCTGTTCCAACCTGATTTTGAACCAGTTCATTACTTTTATCATAAACCAAACATTCAGGGGAGGAGAGACCCTCTGGTGAACAAAGTAATTGAGGAGAAGTTGAGGATATCGTCTAAAAAATATGTTTATACTTATTTGAATTGTTAAACTCAAACACATTAAACTCACAGAAGAACTGTCGCTTCCATCAAGTTCATAATCAGGGTCTGCTCCATCATCATCAAACAAAGACTCGTTATAGCTTTCAGGACTATTAGAAATGTCATAATTAGGATCTGTTTCATCGCCACCAGTCATAAACGGGTTATCTGAGACTGATTTCTAAAAAAATCACAACATATATGAAGTATAGAAGAATACATTTAGTTTCGGGTTGTTTTATGGTCCGGCGTGTAAATTAAATTTAATTCAGTCAGTATGGAACAAATAAAGTGATTTTTTACTTATTTACAAAATGGAGTTTTTCGGAATTGTTAAAATCCAGAAAGTGCTATTTTTCGGAAATTAAGTAACATTTTACACTATTTTTTCCAATTATAAATTTTTAAAGTCTTTAAATAACAAAATTTAAATTTTAATATTAACTCTTGGTATGTGAAATTTTGAATATTTAAAAAATCAAAAAATAAATTTTTAGCTAAAGTTTAAAAAATGGGTGCTTTCTGGCCTTGAGATAGTTCAGTTAGTTAAAAATAACACTCTCTAAAAAATTTCATTGAAATCTTACTTAATTTCCGAAAAATAGCACTTTTAGGATTGTGACAATTTCGAAAAGCTCCATTTTCTAAATAAGTAAAAATCACTCGGTATATATGATAGAGGCTAAATAGGGTTTTAGACAAGCACAAATTATTGACGTAAAAAGTTTTTTGAAAAATCAAAAATAAAAAAATTTCCCAATTATGCCAACTTTTTGGCGGTCACTGTATATTTGATGACAATATATAGTCTAATGATCGCAATATTCTGTACAAAGCATTTTTCAGAAATGGTGTTTCGAAAATTAGGTAATGCTAAATAGACAAACCAATGAAATTAATTCATTCGGAGACTCCATGTTGGCCGATGTTATAGTTTTGTCTTGTATGGTAAGTTTTGAAATATTTTGGTCGGAAGATGTACTAGGCACTGGTGAAAGTGTCCTGTTGCAAAACCAATTATTCGTTCTATTATTGTAAAAATTAGAAGTGGTAACGGTGTGCTAAAAAGAAACAGTTTCAACAAAAGCCTACAAAGATGTTGGTATACTTACGTAATCTCCTGGAAATGGAGAGTGGTTTTCAGTCATTTTAAGAAACTAACGGCAAAAATGAGTCAGAAATCACAAATTTAGTTCTGAGTGTGACTGTTTTGCTCAATGATGCTAATAACTGGAATTAATTCAAGCTACCGGATTTAACTTTATTTCAAAGCCAGTAGCTCCTTCTCTTTGGCAGGTCAAGCCAATTATTGAAATTTCTAGTAGGTAGGTAGATACCAATACTGGAAGCGATTGAAAAACGTTAGATATTAGATATTTATTTAACATAATTATGCATCTTTTTTTAAATTAGAAATTTGTACACCCGGAGCTAGTATTGAAATCTCTAAAGCTAGAATAATTAGGCAAAATGGTTTTTTTTAATTTAAGGCAGACCCGATTTAAAATCTGTTTTAGAACATGTACAATGTACATTCCAAAAATGCAAAATTGATTTTATTCCTTTTTTTAAGTTTTGAATTTTTTTGACTTTCTTACTTAATTTTTAGTTGTTTTTGCCTATTTAGTACTTCTTCTGCAAACATTTTATTGTTTTTAGTCGTTTTTAATTTATTTCTTATTCTTAAAATATAAAAAAAACAGTTAATTTTTTCTGCGAAATTTCTAAGAAAGCATAAGTACATTGTTTGAAATTCGTATAAATAAATAAAAAAGAATTGGTGTAAGTACCAAAAAATTCTTTTGAAATTTTAGAATAAATTATTAACATTCACCAAGGAGTTTCAAACAATGATTTCGAGATGACTCCAGAGCAACTCAGTTCCCTGAAATTTGCCCCTATCACGCGAAGTGGAAAGATAGTTTTCGATATAAACAATTTTTGGGTGACAGAACTAAGTTAGCAGTTGAAATTTAGAGAAACTTCTATTAGGTAACTATAGTTGGTACCAGAATAAAAACAATAGAGACAATTAATTCGATTACGAGCCTATTATACATTTATTTAAAATTTTTGCAAATAACAAGACGTATTTAGAGCAATAGTGGTGTTTATTCGCTATATTTTAATTATATTCGGTTGCGTTGCTCTTGGCCGAGGCAGGTTGAAACGCAAGGCGATAATCTGAGCTGCTGAAAAAGCGCTTTTACGAGGTGTCAATTACCGGCGAGATTATCGTCTGCACGGGCGACGCGACGGTCCGTTGCTTGTGTTGATTCATATCAGCCTTTTTTGTTTTTGCCTTTTTATGCCCTTTTGCGTGCCTTTTTTGAGATTTTATTTTGCTTAACCAGGGGCGGACTGGGACTAATAGGCCCGGGATGCTGGGTGCCTGGGAGGCCCGCGGCCCGCACCAGTTCATGCGGTATAGCTCGAGCCTGAGGCGAAGCCTCAGCTGCCGTGGGCAATATCGCCGAAGCCGAAAAGTTTTTTCGCTGGTGCGATACATTTTATGGATTAAAACGCTATTTTAGAACGCTATTAACAGGCGCCAACAACCACCTACTAGTAACACTACCCGAGCGCGCAGTTAAAATTTTGGGAAAATTATATTCAAGGAAGGCCTACGACCAAGAATATAACTCGCAAGTACCAAATTGGCACTCGCAACCTGCGAGCTTGTGAGTGGATTTGGCAAGGGGCAAGGTGGCGGTCAGCGGCGAGTCTCAATGTATTGAACATGTTGATCATGCATTGGATAACTTTCTAATAATCATTTTCTGAATAGGTACATATATTGATGTATAAATTATATTTTGTTGCGGGTTTTCGTGACCCATTGGAATGAATGTCTTTAAGTTTATGGTAATGACCACACAGCAAACTACTTTTTTATTTTTTTTATCTTCTACATTTCGAAAGACTAGGCTTTCATTCTCAGGAAGATTAGAGCATAAAAACAGAAATACAATCATCAAAAATACTTCATAAACAAACAATATATAAATCCTCATTGTGTAAGTATCATCATTTTGTTTATTAAAATTTAGACTGGGATTATTATTATATTACCAATTGAACTACTTCAACAACATTTTACTGAGGAGTTGAAAACTTTCTCCAAGTACATCTATGATTGATTCTGTGCTTGGAATGTTATACGATTCTATACTGTAACGCTTCCTTCTGTATTACATTTTTATTATACATAAAATGTATTTAAATTAAATACATCGCCTAATCAAGCGCTGCATCAATTCGACGCGTAAACAGGCGATAAGAAATCCTACCCGCTCTGCGCAAAGTAGCGCTAAATGAACTACAGCGTCGTTCCCTTTCCAGTGGAAGCTAAGTCAAGCACCCCGATAACGCGGCCGAAAAGGCATAAAAGAAGACTGCACTGCCTTTTCGAAAACTTGAGATCTATTCTCTCATAATTCATCTCCTTTTCTATCTGGACTCTCCGGTCTAACAGGTTGAACTGTCCCTTACCGGACTAGGCTTCAAGGGAAGTGACCGGTTGAACTGTCAGACCAACGAAGTTTAAACTTTCCGTAGCCCATCCGGCTAACCGCTTCCAGTCCGCACAATTATTAAGAGCAAATCCCGGCGCTTCGAGAGGGAAAATACATCGCATAACATAATTTTACTAATAATTGAACATGTAGGAATCGCAACACCTATCCTATCTACGACCGGCTAGAATACAGTAACCACCCCTCAAGAAATTCACCTGGAGAGTCCGTTTTAGACGCTTAAAAACGTCTCCTTGGGGTCCGAAGTTCGAGCTCGTGTTCAATAAATGCACTGCCGGAGGGCCGCCAAACCACCGCTTTCCGGCTAGAAAGTGTACGTCTTCCATCTGCAAGATTTATCATCGCGTTCGCTCTAAGAACGTTGCCCAACCTGCGTAAAATAACAGCAGCCTCCCCTTCAGGAGTTAACCACTAACGCCGGCCCCAGGTAACCCATAAAAATCGGTAATTTCACCGGCAAATTGCAGCTTAAAATCACTGTCAACAACTGCGGCGGAAGGTCAAATTCGAAAGAACAAAAGATCTGCTCAGCTCATTTCCCAAAGAATCAATGTGCTTGGGAGTAGGCGATTCAAACGACCTACGCAGCTCATTTCCCAAGGAAACGACGTGCGTACCGGCGGACTGTCCATAGGAGCCCGCAACACGCCCCGGTGTAGTGGGTTGCAGCGCGACCCACGAAACGAAATATCGTCCCCGTAGAACCTATTAATTAAATAATGTACAATTCAGTTATTTCTAATTGACCTTTGTATATAGCTAAAAACATTATATTTATTTAAGTAATTATCTAGTGGATTTACTAATCGAATATATATTTGAGTGAACGTAATTATCTGATTTTGAACTTAAGCCGAGGTAAAAACTTCATGCCCTTTGTAAGGGGATGAAACGTTACACTACTGATTAGTAAAAGAGCCTCCAGGAGATCCTGCTTCATTGAAGATCGAAGTTGAGTTTCCACTATTTTTAACTTCGAAAACGAGCGCTCACAGTTTACTTGCGTACACGCCAGTGTTATTAAAACGAGTGAAAGTTATATTTATAGAGCAATTTAAATGCACATGGTATGCAACATTTGCATGCATCAGCATTATTATTCTGAAAATGAGGAATACATGGATTACAAATTAATTGTGAGGCGGGGACTCCGGGGCCAAAATGTGCCTGTGTAAACGTGCTAGTGGTGTTAAATTTTAGTTTAAAGCCTGCGGGCCCGGACAGCCCAAGGGCCCGGGATGCGATCGCATCCCGGCATCCCTAGCCAGTCCGCCCCTGTGCTTAACTATCCTGTTTCATTCGTAGAAAGTGTTTTTCTACAAAAGTTACACAAATAATTTGTTGCATCATCATTTTCGCCAAATTCTAGTTTGTTTTGGACCCTATTTTATAGAAAAAATCCACGAACCAGTGGCCGCTGACGGATACATACACAGATGAAGCATTTTCCTATTCAAATTTTTAAATGAATTTTTGTAAACTTTACTTTTCTAAAGTTCATGGATTGATGCGTAATATACTATTGACCTAGCTCCTTACTAGTAACGTAAAGTACTATTAAATACATACCTGATAAGGTTTTGAGAATAAATGCAACGCGCACTTTAACACAGATAACCTAATCCCGGTGCATTTTGGCTAATAATGCTTTCGGCGTTCATCGACGTTGGCGGGTGTCGGGGGGACGTGACTAGTTAGTATACCAAATAAAATGCGACAACACTGTTGGATGACCCATCCACCGTAGTTTGTACGTGCTGTATATTGTTAGAGGACTTAAAGCTGCAATTTTGGAGTAAAATATACATCCGGAGGACCTAAATGTAGTACTTTAGTCGGAGGTGCTAACACTAGTAATATGTAAACAAAAAAAATATTTGAAAATACCTTTTTTCGGCGAATTTTTCATAAGTATAATATAATATGTTATATACATCAATATCATTATATATATATACATTCCTTCTAGGGGAAGACTTAGAGCTGCATTTTGTAAGGAAGAGCTAAACACATAGAGATGTATATATATATATATGTATGTATGTATGTATATGCATATTATTATATCAAAATACCTAGACAAATACTACTCCCTTTCAATAATTTAAATCGTGATCGAGCTTGCAGCCGACAGCCCCACACCCGGACATCGGTTACATCTCACGCCCTCCGTATATCGTACCAACACCTTTCGCCTTCTTCCTATCAATGGGTTAGGCTAACCACCTGCCCAGCCTGCGGTTGAAGATGGCTTACTAAACCGCACTCAGTGCGTTAATGGAATATTTGCTGCACAATCGATACAATCTTACTGCCGAAAGCAATACATTAGAAATATTAAAACACATATTTTCCGCAATACGTATAACACTGTACTCGTTTAAGCTTCTCAGCAACAAATAAAATATGAGTGATCAGTACATAAATAACAAAGCACCTTTATGGAAAGAACTCTCACAGGATTAGGAAATTCCAAATGATCTCAGCAATACCATCATTTACGTTCAATGATGTTATTTAAGACATTGTTAATTCGACTTGGGCATAAAAAAATCGTATACAAATACTTATCCCTTTTATGGTATACCAGAGTAGTACACAGCAAATCGAATTCTTGTTGTGCAAATTGATCGCTGGTAAAATATTACAAAGAACTAATAAGAACACCACATGCGATTAACATTGAGCGAGTAAGTGGGCACAAGAAGACAGACAACTAATTGAATATAAGAAATGCACTAACCCAACATAAAATACGAAGTGCTATAGAACAACTTCGAAACAATAAAGCTACTGATATTGACGGGATGCGAGCTGAATTAATAAAGACAGACAAAGACATTTTAACTAATTTTCTGCATTTAACTATCACGCCAATCTTCAAATGTTGAATGAACCGTCCTTTGGTGCTACCCCATTTGTTGGGCCACCAAAAATGGCACAGGAAAATCATCTGGTACCACAACTTCGTCTAACCCACTGATCCTGTTTTTCAATACGAGTGTGCAGCGGTACATGTCAGAAGTATTTTGTTTCAACCTTTTGAGTACCGGGCATCTCTTTCCGCTTGAAACGGGACACCTACATGCCTCGCCGGTGGTTTGTTTTTACAGTTTAAGCCCAATAAAATTTATATCTTTTTTATGTAATTTATTATGTGTTAGACATACGGGAGATACAGGAACTTACGTATAAAGAAGATAGCAGTCGCACGCAGCCTCTGCAGAGGACTGTACGTATTTGCGACTCATAGTATCTGGCAAGGAGGGTAGACGATAGGTGGAGTAGAAGGGTGACGGAATGGCGACATAGAACAGGAAAACAAAATCAAGGAAGACTCCGAGCCCGGTAGAGAGATGATATAGAGAAAACAGCAGGAAATCAATCGATGGGTGCTGCCACGAACAGCACAACATGGCGACTTCAAGGGTGGCGTACATCCAGAAATGGATATGAAGCGCCGATAGTGATGTTGATGACACCATTTTGTACTGTATTCCAAAGCACATCCAAAATCGTTCATTTGCAGACGTTAATTTACGCCGCCAACAAAGGGGCATTTACTTTGTTACGGAGCTGTGGCGTCGAATGATCATGAGTCAACATTTAGCAGTGCTGGAAGTCCCGATGTTGCAGTTTGCGTGGTTATTTTCTACGAATTAACTTCTAGCATTGGATGACGTTGTAACATTTGCTTTTTTTAAGACAATTATTTCAACGTTATTTTTTATGATGCTTAACTTTGTCCATATCCATGTATGTTTCTCACATTCCTACGAGCCACCCCATGCTATATCGCACGTAGGCTGTTTGATAATTAAAAACATGTTTTCTTTAATTTGATTTGTGTTCATTCTTGTTTTCCAAATTGATATAAACATATTGGCTTTTCTTGTGAATTACTTAAGTCAGTTTCAGTCTGAGACCACACTATAGTAGGAACCAGATTTTTGTTCTGGCGAATAGTGATCATTCATAAGCCACAAACTGAGAGATTAAACACGTTTTTTGTTCACTAAGCTAGCTAAGAAATAAAAAGTACAAACAATTAATTAAATATTAAGGTGTACGAAACGTCGATCAACGCCGCATTTCACCGTGCTTGTCGATTCACGCTCGTTATAAAAGATATTTATTGCAAATTAAACTTTATTGTAACTCTATCGGTTGTATATCAAATTTCATTTGTTTTATGTATTTTCCAATTTTATGCTGTATTTCGTATTGCCAATAATGGCAAACGCGCAATTTCGCAGATATATGCGTGCTATCTGGCGGTGGAGCAAATAGATTTTTTATACGATAAAGAGTAGCTATTTTTATAATTGTATCTCTTCGGTGAGACCTCAATTTGATACGGAAAACAAGAATAATTTCATTAAATGGCTTTCTGAGAGCTATTTGATGCTAATTTCAATTAGGTGGTTTATATACTTCGCCCAAATCAATTCTAAGAGCTCTTATTTAGTCAAATTCTTTTGTGCTTGCATAATATCCGTATACTATTTGGTCATTGCATCTGACGTACTCTTTTCTAAATATTTGTGTGACAAAATATATGTTCCGATGTATTAAGGCCAATTATTTAAATAAATGTATTTTTTATATTGATAACTAGATATTGTTGTTTTCTTCTAAAGTGTTTACTATCCATTTGAAGCTTATCTCACGTTATATTTCGACTACATCCTATGATTCATCAGTGCGTGTCATGATAAATGGTAGAACGTAAAGCCCTAAGCTTTCATTACTTGTAATGTTCAACTAAATAATTATGAATTGTTTTGCCTCTCTCCGACTTCCGTTGCCGAGCTGGCGATTTACACATCAGATTTCGACGTGGATATTGGGCATGTCCTCTTGTTGGGTTCATTCTACACAAAATTATTGTAACAGACTATAATACAGAAAGAATTACGAGGCTTGCTAAAAAGGGAATCTCAAATAACTCTAGAATTGGAAGAAACAGCGTCGTTAAACAAAAAGGTAGCAATGCAGCAAAACTTATTTGTGTCATTTCCTGTCAGTTTAACATTTACTATAACAGGTAGGTATTAGTACTATTTGAGCATGAGCATGTGAACATATTCACTTATACTTGATTATTCTTGGGTAAAATTTAAAAATAAAATGATATGATTGGTAGACATTTTCAGACGGAACAGTCACATCAATGTGTACGAACAAAGTCAAAACAAGCAGGATAATGTCCCGAAATGTCGTCTACAAATCAAACTAATAATCTGGAATTATAGTTCAGCAATCGCAGGAACTGGACGCTAGCTTGTATTTGGCATTTCTAGATTTCGAGCGAGCATTTACTTGCGAGGCCCATAATGAAATGTGGAAAACACTGAAATTATGACTCACAAATATGCCTATTTAAAATTGTATTTTACTACGTATTCAGAAAAAACTCGCGGACTTGGATGGAAAAATGGTCGTGTTCAAAAGGTACCTGGAGAAAGTTAATTTACGTATTCGCAAAGTTCAAAATCGGGCAAGACGTGGGATGAAGTAAAAGCACTGGCAGGTGATAAGTCCTAGAGGAATACTTGACATCAACTCGATGTCCTCTTAACACCCTGCACAATCCTTCAATATAATTTCGAAGCAAGTTAATATTTTAATACGAGAAAGTAGCTCTGACCGTCTGCACCTCTAACTCAGAACCAATGAGCTTCCATTTATGAACTTTCCGAATTCTGATAGGCACTATCGAGTCGAGTTGTCACTTCGATCATATCGCTATTGTTCCCGGATACTTGGCGTTGACAGGAACGCTTAGACAACAACCGCGATACACATAAATTGACAGACGCAATATTTAAATCGAGGAATTTGCAAACGCGCCCTCTATCAGCACGTTCAATCGCCGAAAATAGCGAACATTCCGCCACTGGCGCTGAGGTGTGAGGAGCTAGGAAATAGAAAAGGCAGGTAGGATGGAAAAGTGTGGAAACACAGGCCGATAAGATTGAAGGGGGTGATACACAAATGCAAACTCGTTTGAGCCATAAAATAACAGTTGACAAGGGAGATACGCGCTGAAAAAGATGCGGACAACTTTCTTCAAGGACAACCTTTAAAGCTCGCACCATGCGATCGCTTGTAGACGATAGGCTCTGCATCGAGGTTTGAATAATTTCTCGACAACCTTTTTGAATGACTAATTCAGTAACACCTGAAGTGGTAATAAGAAACTGAAATCTATGCAAGCCTTGGTAAAATCCTAATTAGTCGGTGATTACTCTTAAATATTTTGTAAAAACTACTCCTTAATTCTCGATAGAAAGCCAGGTAGAAGCTCTGGTTTATTTTTAATCGTAAGATTGTTAAAATCTATTTCAACGACAACTTACCGCTCAGTTTAGCAAATTACTGTGTCATAAGGTACCTTTAATAATGATAATAAATCCCGATTGAACACAGGAAATATCCCTATAAGATAGTTTGTTTTGTTGATTGTCATTGCTAACTTAACATTCAAAAGTAATAGAAGTGCAAACTGGGAAAAAGCGGTGTTAACAAAGTCGAAAATGAACACTGGTGAAACGCAGTCGTCAATTCGGCAGCATATTAGGTTCATTCCGATATAAACAGGCATCGGTACTTTATTAACTAAAGTTATTCCTGCGTGCTATTTCTTATCGTAGGCTGAGCAACTCCACTACTAAGAGAATTTAAAAAGGATATCGAAGAGTTTGTCTGCACTTGTGAAAGTTAGATTTGGTAAAGATATGCTATTGGCCTGAGTGCTCGTAGTATCTCTCCTTGAGTTGTGGGTATGTCTCCTGGCTGAGATTAACCCCAGGAAAGTGATATTTCGATTATCTAGCTCTGGTAATGGGCATACTACTTGCTTAATTTATGTACCAGAAAGTGTTAATTTTAAATATTTGAAAGTTAGAACTATGACGCTTGATATGGTAAAAGCTGTGGCTCTAATGCCACGGGCCGCTCGACGTGGACGGAGGATGCGAGACGAGATGCTACAATGATGGTTCAAGGGTGGTAGAAGGCAGGGCGGAAGCGACCGACGTAACCATGAACAAGAGGTGCAAACTGGAGCGGTGAGGCTGGCAGACTGGAGCTCCATTTTTCAGTGCGGGTTGCTTACTGTGAAGATAGCACACGAGTTGATTCAACAAATAGGGTCCGAGTTCTCGCGAGTATCGGTGCCGCAAGTGTGGCAGGCGGCCATAGCGCTTCAGGGACGAGTTCGAGGCGACTAGCCGAGAGATTTATCCCGAGTCTAGTGGTCAGGAGCAAGTTCGATTTGATCGTTATTGGAGCCGATAGATAAGCTAGAATAACACCTCACATGTTACTTAAATATTTTGCCACAACTTAAAGGGTATTAATATGATGTGAAAAATCACTTTATTGAGATCCTTTCTATGCTGAAATCGTTTAGCCTTGCCGGACTTATTGCTAAATTCATCTTCGATGTGTATTTCCTACGTACTTTGAATTTTGAATATTTGAGTGTATATCACAAACATGTGTCTATAATTATCGTTTTACTGTGGGCGCAACGTGATAAGATGCGAATATGCTATTGGAATTGCTTCCAAATATTTACTTTTGAATGTTATAAATTCAGGATTACATATATTGTAATGGTCATATGCCTGAGGTTCTACTCTGCTTGCAGTACAGTTTAGAAAACAAGTCAATAAGCACAGAGTTGGGGTGTTTTATGTAGCTGCAATACTAAGCTTACATTTCATTCAGTAAATGCATTGGAAAAGATATGCCAGTATTAATAAATGAATTGAGTAAGAACGCATAGGGCAAAGGCTGTTTTTCACAGGGTTGAAGTCGAAGTTCAAATTAATTCAATATTAGGTTTGGGCAGAATGAATAGCCAAACAAAAATAAATAATCAAAAAAGGTTTGCTATGTGCAGGTCAATGAAGCGTAGATTTCAATATAGCTAAGTAGGTCAAATTATTTAAGAAGGCGGACATAAAGACAGAAAATAGCAATTGTGAGAAGTAGACAAGACATTATAAAGCGAGTGAAAAGCAAACAGCACGACAGGGAAAAAAACGAGTGAAAAGCAGACAGATGGACATCGAAAGCATTTATGAAGGAAGTGAACTCTTTAAAAGCACCAGTGCAATTACGCGAGTGAACAGAGCAAGGCAAATAATAAAACGTGTGTGGTGCAAAGAGACATTTTGACAATTAAAAATGTGGATAATATTTTAGATATACGAAATTTTTAAATTCAATAGTTTGTAAGTAAATTTATTTAAAAATGTATTTAATTTGAACTTGGCTGATTTCCGTTTGTATAGTATTAGATTAGCATTTGTTTATACCGGACTTCATCAGATTACAAATGAATTAATTATAAAAGCTTGACATGAAATTTTGTGCTCCATTTGAATACAAGTTTTTATACAATAAAATTAAATATTTTGAGCTAAAAAGTGTTTCACTGTGTTAAGCAAGTGTTCATATGAGAACGTTCGTGGTGATTTCCGCAACAATAAATAATTTTACCGAGAGCATATCCGGGGGAAACCCTTCCAGATGAAGATACGAGTTGGGGCCCCCTTCCGATAATAGAGGCGATCACATCAGATCTTAAGCTACTGTCTAACCCTAAAAATATTAGTGTGAGCATCCAGAAATGTGTGTGCATCCGAAACAATACCGTACTGAACAAGCTACAAGCATCTTCAAGCCTCCAGCGAAAGTGCTTTTCAAATTATTAACCAGAGTCCAGTTAGGGAGGTTAGGTGGAGATTTAACAATTGCAGAAATTCAAACTGCGTCCCTTCTGACGTCATAAGACAAATTAATTCCTGAAACAAATGAAAATAATAACCGCCAAAGCACTACGATTTAAATAAATTCCTCTTCGAATGTTCACAAATTTGATTTTTTAAGTCAATTACGCTTACTGCCAGACACGAACCATTTTGTATAATTTTGACAGCAGCGCATACATTAGCGACTGCTTATTTGGAAATAATTCGGGCGCACAGTGGCGTACCAGTTTAGGTAAAAAGGTTACAAATTATTAGGAATTCACCCTTTGACTAGAGTTGATTGTTCTACCGCGCTAGCGTTATGAGAATAAGATTGCAGATAAATAAAATACGAAAAGGGGCATAATACTATTTATTTTGGTCAAGTAAAAATAAAAATACAAAACAGCAATTTTATTTCAATCAGTTTAAGTCTTACATTAAATTTTAAAAACCATATCAATTAAATGGCAAACTCAAAGTGGAGCTTTCAAAGCAATCCATCCCAATATAGATATAGTAGTCCGAGAAACGGCCTATTTCACATTCAATACTTTATTAAAATTAAAAATAATACATCTCACTTTAACTCTGCCGCATTTGTGTTGTTCTTACTCTAGCAAGTTATAGCTTATGAGTGCATTTGCATTTGAAATAGGCAACTTTTGAGATTTGATCTTCATTGCAAGTTACTATACTCATAATTTCGGATAATTTTCCAATTTAGATTTGAAAGTTGTTGGTGGTGGAGCCTGGATTTAATTGTAATGAGTATTAACCCACCCGCTCTTGAAGAGAAGTTAGCTTGCTCGTTGAATGCACAGGGCACGACACCATTTTTGGGTATCCACACTTCGCTATGTGGGTTGGTTTGAAGAATGTTATAATTTCCATTGCTTTAGTTTGGTGCTATTGGTTATTATTGGAAGCGTTCACCTGCTAAGAAACATTGCATAGAATTATTTATAGTGATCATCATAGAGTTAATTAATCTTAATGGAATGCAGCAACAGAAAAAAGTAACTATAATACTCTATACACAAGCTCCAACATCTACAATAATTGAATGTTTACATTAGTACCGTAACAAAATTACTGTAATAGTCGCCACTGTAATTATCACCCAGTAAAAAAGTGATAAATTGTCGCTTCGCAAAGGAAAAGCCCCATATAGCCACAGTCACTGTCCATCCCACCATCACAAACCGCTCCAAAAGTTTAATAGGTGTCACTGACGCTACAGTGTTATAATAGTACCGGTAATTTGGCACAGCAGAGGAGAAAAATATTTTGGGATCTCCCTAAATTTTATTCTAAATTTACGCACCGTTGACGACCGCCTAGAACAAAAATTCCACAGCACAGCGGCTTGGCGAAGCAGAATTATTTACGACTTTTTTGGGTTTATTGCGGGGCAGCGCACCTAATAGCCAAATTGTTGGAAAGGAACTTCCGCTTCTTCCTCGCGCATCTAATCCCGCCGAAGTTCGTTCACGTTGAATCGGAAAAGTTTATATTGAAGCTGTCGAGTATGATTTAAGGACTTTGATTAAACAATGTTCGGAGAAGGTCCATTTACTGAGATAAATAAATAGTTATGGCAAGAATATACTCAAAGACGCAGCCAAATGTTGTAAGCACATCATAGGATCAAAAACCACTGCTTCTACTCTGCAGCACACCAAGCAAAGAAATTTACTGGAAAATAAATTACAGTTCGCACATTTAACGCTCATTTGCCACAGGAGGAGGTGCTTATGTCAGATATGATATTAAAGCGTTGAAACTGAGCTTCCTGACAAGTCAATGCTACATTTTTAGATTATGAGCACTTTGGCACCGTTAAGCTTCGCAGTTGTAATAGTTATTACGACATATCCCTGCATAAATCAAATTAGCCACTTACTATCTGTACATTATCAGCCCGCACCTGTTTCATACTTTTGAGAATTACTGCACCCAAGGCTGAACTTTATAAGATTTTTCAAGGTTACTAGATTTAATAGTCAACATAATTAAAAATAATAATTTCAAACCTTCTCAACAGATGTAGATAAGTTAGAAAATAGACGCTACTATTCAATTTTGCCCTTGTGAAACGTAAAAATAACAGGAGGCGGTTTAATCAACTGTATTTTTAAATTGATTCTGCCTAAGCAACGACTGTTGGCACTATAACATGATGACAAAGCCAGAATGAATAATTTAGAGCCTAAATAACAGAATCGCCGTGTGACCAGCACCTCAAAACCCCATTTTTAATCAATTGTTGGCAATAGATTGTCCATAAATTGCAGTGGAGTAACTTGTATCGCCATCTCTGTGGCAGGTGTAACATAAGTAATTTGATTAGTGAAGGTTTTATTTTAAAAATTCTGTTATAAATTATAATTACCGTAAAACTGACTAAAACGTCAAAACAATTGGTTGTATCCAGACACTATAGCAAAGAATTTATTAAAACTATACTCACCAGTATACGAAATCAAAATAATTACATGAGAAATGTACAAAACTCTCCGGACACTTACCTGAAACAAAGAAAGACATTGTAAGAATAGTATATCACTACACCAGGAAGAATTAAGAACACAGAAAAGTGTAGGTCATTATAAAAGTATTACATTATGCGATGAGGCAGCGAAAGAAACTTAAAAATCTGTAAAGGGGTTTACACGAAACTTCTCTCGCGTGAATTAGATCAATTTGAAAATTTAAAAAAATGTAGCCCGCTGGGGTTTGAACTCCATGTTAGCTTGTATTTTATTCACTTAACATAAGGAAATACTCGTAATTAGTTCAAATTAGCCTTAAAATTACTGTACAAAAATTTCGTGTAACTAGGTGTGTTCATTATAGTGTTTCAAATATGATTGCGTGTTTTGCTTGAGTTCTGTTATAAGGCTGATACGCAGACCGTATTTTTTACAGAAAATTATTAGCTGAAGATAAAATCAGTAAACAAATTCCATTTCGCCGCTTTTTCCGTGACCTCGCTGATGTTTCTTCAAGGTTAGAGACGTCGTAAACACCTGGAGTTGGATTTTTCTCTTATTTAGAATTCTAAAGGGGAGTAATCGTAGTTTTGGGTTTAAAAAGTCGTGGCGCCCTGATTCTAATTGATTATTGACGAACCCTTATTTTGAAGTAGCCAACAAGCCCGTTTTAGGTACTTCGAACAACCGTTGTTTTGACTAGAAACTAGTTAGAGCAAATAATTGTTACGGGTTATCTTTTGTTGTTGTTTTAAGTGCAGTGTTCTCGTATAACGAGCTGTATTTTTAAATACCCAGATATAAATTTTTACTTTAAAGCCCAACGTTTTACTAATTCCAATTGCTAGATCTACATACCTCAGACGTTTTTCAGATTTTTTGCTGTAATGTTTCGATATGCTGATGCAGCCAAATCCATAATTATGCAGGTCTTCGCGTTAATATTTTTAATAACTAGATCGGGCTTACTTACAAATATGGCTATGCAGGGGAATTCCTTTTTAGGAAATTTAACAAGTTTAAAGGTTGTAGACTGAAATATGGTTTGGCTTCATAATACTTTAGTGCAGAGCGCAAAAAGGGATTACTGTACTACGAACGGGAATATGCCCCTAAACTTATTTCACAATAACGACTTACATCTTACATCTACACGGAATTTGCGTTTGCAATACGAGTTCAACTTCTAGCAGATTATAACTTATTTAAAATTGACAGTAAAGGATATATGCAATAAACCATAATTGGCTTAGCTGGCGTACACTTTATACTTGTTCATAGATGTGAAAAACGCGGTTTTTGGAGCTGAACACAGATGCTAACCTGCGAGTTAAGGCTTACGCTTACACTTAAAATTCATTGATATCTCGGGTCGAAAACGGAAGCATCGTTGACAGTTTCACGGTCGAAACAAGCGTCAACTCTATACTCTCTCTAGGGGAAGATATTCTCCAAAGCTCTGTTAGACAAGTATACAACGGCAGTTTAAAGATTTTTAACGAGCAATTAGCGTGAATCCACACGCGACGAACAATTGATAAGAGTGCTGTAGTTGTATTTAGTTCTATCTGGTTTTATTTTTAAGGCTATGTCTGTTATTAGCAGCTACCTGGGATTTGCTTACTTTTTTCAAGAGTTCATCGTTTTTTTAAACTTAAACCAGTTAGAGAGGCTGGCTACAGTGACTGTGTGGACCTTCTCAATCTAACGTATGCCTCTATCCCCCTTTTTTCTCGACACTTAGTCTGCAATTGTCTACCCGCAGATTTAACTGATCGTTCATAGTGGGTAGCTTCCTTGCACTTCTATCAAACTTCGTCAGTTTGAAAATTCCAAAACTGTTTGATATTAATTTCCTAGATTTTTTTGTTTTTCTGTCAGCTCAATGTCGAGGATATATCTCATTCGTCTCTTGAATTCAAGTTATAGATTTTTCATCATTGTTATTTGATCCACACCTCTATGTTCTTCTAGGCGTAAATATTTATTACACGTCATGGGGTTCGGGAGCTTTATTAGTGTTGTATTGATCTAAATTACGTTTTCACTCGTTGAAACTAAGCTTCTCTGCAGAATCACTTTGGCGCACTTGTTGATGCCAAATTTCATAGAAATTCCCAGTTTAATCTCAAAACGTTTACAGCATCTTTTCTAGTTGATTATTGCGATCAAACAGTGTCAAGCCATCGACATAAAGCTAACAACTTATGGGTGTCAAATCAATTATCCGCTGTTTGGATTTTATTGTCAAGCGGAACTAGACATACGCAAAAAAGAGGTGGTAAAGGATCAACTTGAAAGATACCTCTTTTTATTTTGATGATATCTTGCTTGTGCGCTGTATTATATTATAGTGCGGTAATAGCTCCATTGTTTCATTATTTCCCCTGCCTACAGATGGTATATTTGCACGACTTTGATGGTCCAACTACATGACACCCTATCGGAAGTTTTGTTGTAGTCGAACCATCCTATAGAGAGTATTTTTACTTCCCTCGTCTAAAAGACCAAGTGTATTGTAATGGCGAAAAGATCAACTTACGGGATTTCTTTAGATGTTCACATTTCAGGATCGCTAGGTACCAAAAAACAGGTTTTCTCAATTCCGTCCGTCTGTCTGTCTGTTGGCGGTATAACTAAATACTACTTGTTGCAGAAAAAAATATTTTGCATGCCGATTATATATCTACCTGGCATGAAATCGAGAAAATTTTTGGACAAATATAAACAGAGTGAGCACCTTAAAAAATAAAACTTTGTTTATTTTTGTTTTAACTGAGAAATAGATCAAAGTAGCAATTTTCACATACGTATCTTAGGCTTTGCCCTTGACGAAAATGGAAACAAAAGATACACAAGAAATGTCATAAAAATTAAAATATGGATTAACAATAAATGCATCTCACTGATCGGACGCGTCCTTGGGCGAGGCAGTGAAAGCGTGCTTTACTTCGGGCTCCGCCCAGATCGTTAAAATTGTATTCGCTGGCTCGTTCACAGGCACTGAAGTTCGAATCCCATCGCCGATAATGTTTTTTATTTGAAAAGTTTTCCTTTATTGTTACAGTATTATTACGAACGTGAGGATATTTTTATCCCTAGTTGTCTTTGATTTTTAAAATTGTTTAATGTCACGTCTACTTAATAATAATAATAATAATAATAAATTCTCTTTATTTTTAAAGTTGGCGAAGTTCGGCTAAGGCCGTTCTTCCACTTAACCAACTAATAATATAATGATATTACACAAAATAATTTTAACATGTATCGCACAAGGATATAAACATATAAACTAAAATTCAAAATTAGAGTAAACAATAACCAATAATCCATATGTCATGTAAATACTCAAGGCACGTATGATATATTAAAAAAAATAGCAGTTAAAGAAAAAATAATTGTTTTGATCAGGCTATAGTTAATGATTCAATAGGTATGTATGTAAATGTTTTTTGAATTGTACCATTGAGTATTGTTTTATTTCATGTGGAATGCCATTGTAGGCGGTTACAGCATTGTACACAAAGGATCGCCGAAACATAGCTGTGGAGTGTTGTGGAATGTTTAAACCTGAACAACGTAAGTTTAACCCATGCAAATGTGTTCTTGTTATTAGTTTATCAAACAGATAACTAGGATTTTGTTTTAGTAATATGGAATGTGTTAGACATGCAAGGTGATACAATCGTCTCTGTTCCATTTTGAGCCATTTGATATTATTGTAATAAGGAGTAATGTGTTGACGTCTGTTTATTTTTAACGCAAAACGAACACAACTATTTTGTAAAATTTGTATTCTCTTTTTAGTTTCAACATCAATACAGGGACCATAGACTACATCACAGTAATCAAACAATGATAAAATGAGAGCCTCTGATAATATCAATATTAAATCCTTTGACAGCAGGCTTTTTTGAGAATATAACATTTTCAATGTAGCATAGGCTCGTTGTAATACTTTATTAATATGCGTTTT
Organism: Agriotes lineatus; assembly: GCA_940337035.1. Taxonomy (NCBI): domain Eukaryota; kingdom Metazoa; phylum Arthropoda; class Insecta; order Coleoptera; family Elateridae; genus Agriotes; species Agriotes lineatus. The sequence continues at coordinate 76,415 of CALNHX010006999.1, forward strand.
AAATCTCAGATCTGTGTCAATTACTAAGCCCAAATTCCTGCATTCGGCAAGAACGGGCAATAGTTTGCCGTTCATTTTCACCTGAAAGTCTTGATCTTTGTCTTTGCCAAATAACATGACAAACGATTTCTTTGTATTGATTTTTAATTGCAATTTTGTCGAAAAATTAAATATAGAGTCTAAGTCACTGTTTAAGTTATTAATTATATGATCATTAGCATGAGGAAAAGAAAAAAGAAGCTGCGTATCATCAGCATAGCAGTGCATATCCACAAACTTAACTTGTTCGCAAAGGTCAGCGGTATATAAACAAAACAGTAACGGTCCAAGCACACTCCCCTGAGGTACGCCCTTAACCACAGCAAGGGATGCCGATACTTTGGCATCTAATTTCACACTTTGTGTTCTATTGCTTAAATAGCTTTTTACAAATTTAATCGAATTTTGATCAAAATTATGATATTCCAGCTTAGCACAAAGGACCTCATGATTAATAGTATCAAATGCCTTGCTGTAGTCAAGTAAAACCAAGATTGAAGTTTTTCCTTTATCACATGCGTTAATAATTTCATCGGTAATATGAAGTAAAGCGGTGGTTGTGCTCTGTTGGCGCCTAAAACCCGATTGTATGTTTGGTATTATATTGCATTTATCCAAATAAGAACGGAATTGCAGGTCGACTATTTTTTCTAGTACTTTTGATAACGTTGGTAAGATACTTATGGGTCTAAGGTCATTATATTCCTTAGGATCTTTGTTCTTACACAACGGAGTTACAAGGGCTTCCTTCCAGACTTGAGGAACAACTGCATTAACAAGACAATAATTGATTACATGTTCAAGGTGTTCAGATATAAGGGGAATGCATAATTTTATCATTTTTAAATTTATACAATCAACACCAATAGCATTCGATTTAAGCTCATTGATTATTTTATTAATTTCATCGGCCGTTGTTTGCTCAAACGAAAATGCATGTTTGGTGTTTTTTGATTTAGTTTTGTAATGTTCAATAATTTCATCGGTTTTAGGAAAATCAGGGAATGAGGTAGAATTAATAAAGTAATTGTTGATAGCTTCAACATCAGCTAGATTTTCGGGCACACGCGCTTCATATTTTTTATTAATATTAAGTGATTTAAGAGTTTTCCATAAAGTTTTAGATTGATTTTGCCTTGAAACGTATTCTATGAAAGCTTTTTTTTCCCTTTTAATTGCGCCTTGTAAGGGAAATTTTGAGTAAAATCAGCGATTTTTGTTTACAGTCGTCTGCTATAATTTTACTTACACGAAGTTGGTTTTTGCGTTCGTAAATCTTTTGCTGCATTGTTTTTGTTCATTTGGCATTAGATTGTGTTTGGGAATACGTTTTTTATGATGGTCATTAGAAGTTTGTATAAGTTTTGTAAGAAAGTGATTGACCTGTAGTTCACTTCTATGGATGTTTCCACCTGGTTATAATACAATCAGCGTTCTGTCTGGTTTCTCACAGTTCCCCATACATCTTCCTAGAATTTTTGAACGTCCTGTATGCCTGGATTAGAATGTTTGCGGGTTATTTTTCAGGTCTCTGTCTTGTTTAAACTAGTCTATTTTGTTGTTGCACTTCCGTATTCTTTGAGCAAACGTTTAGAGTTTTTGTTTTAATATTTCTCGTATTTGAAAGACTGTGCGCACAGAGGAACGGTGCGCTATATTGTTGAAATAAAGCCACTTTTTCTTTTTACATTTAGTTCGGGACTTCTCGTTTCCTCTAGTTCCGTTAAGATAGATAACTCTTATTTACTTTCTATTATTTATTCCGAAATAGTCGCTTAGCATTTTTGTAAACATTATAGTGTTGATTGCTTCTGCAGAATAGATTACTTCATTCAGATATGTTAGGTCCCTCTTCTCATTTATTTCAGCAATATTTCTGGGAATTTAGTCAGCTTATCGTATTAGTGCCTGTTTTGAAACTCATAAAAATGTATAGCTTTTATCACTATTGCCAACACTTACTTCTTGCCTCGTTTTCAGCTCTATGTGTAATATTGAATTATCAGTTATTTACCCTTCACTTCTTTTGTTCTCTTGAGCTTGAGTTTTATTTAAACACTTTTATGTTTCTTCTAACATTCAGGACACGCTTAGTTTGCTTTCTTTTTTTCCTGTATCATTTAAGTTTTTCTGGTTTATAAAGTACCTTCGTTAAATTTTCAACTCCTTTTTGGTTGACGTTGAGCCGGATATCTGGATTTCTTCTTCTCCATAAAACTGTATCTCTTGTTGTTAGTAGCAGTAGCACCAGAGCATTTTCTTATGTATAATCATCCATTAACTAAGTGTTTCTTTCTCTTTCTTGTTATACTTTTTGATTGTCCGATTGGTTCGTTGTTGCTGAACCGGGTTGAGAAAATTATGTTCTGTGACCGTTCAGCATTGAGCTACTGTTCACTTCTTCATATTGTCCTCTTATTCCTATTTATCGTTATTCTTACGAGAAGCAATGGATTCGTATATCTGTCGAAGTAGAGCCCCTCGTGTTCCACTAGAGTGACTATTTATTCAGGAGGGGGAAAACCACCCCTTGAATCTGCTCGTAACTATCATAAGCCTCTTAACCATACTCGCACGACCGTATAACACTTTCGGGTACGGATTTTTGAAGTTTATTCTTTGTGGCTTTATTTTGGCACCGAAATCAAACGGTAAAACAGAGCCCGAGAGATTGTGACCGTTCCTGGCGGTAAGACCACCGCTGCAGGGGTTACTATTATAATTTTCAATGTCTTGTTTCCGTCAGTGTATAGGTACAATGAATGGGAAAACATTGCTATGAATTATACTAATTGTACGTACGACGATGACTGTCATTAAAAATCGCATACCAAAATCTTGTTTCGCAATATCTTCATACAAAGTGCTATAAAAATGGTTATATCCTTAATGTACCCCATATGCTTTATTAAACTAAACTAAATTCCACATTCGTGATAAAAAGTTAAGATTCAGTGCCTAGGTATACAAATACACCTATTGGGAAATCATATATTAAGGACAACAGCCGAGTGCTAACAATCAGTGAGGAAGTCTGCCACGAAAACGTTATCTCAACAATCCGAACGTTCACCTTTCCGCTCCGCGTTTACGCCGTATCGGTTTTTATCTTTATTATTAGTGTAATAAACAAAACAATCGCACAAAAAACGGTGAAAATATACGATAACTTTCCTCCTCTGAGAGGAAGTACACAACCCCAAAACTATAACCAATATGGCAACAGCATTACAAAAAATGAATCGACCTACTTTCTCCACCCGTTAAGGAAATTACCAAGCGTTATACATGAAATTGAGACCGTCTAATAAGTAGGAATCCCTATTACCCCTTATCACACCAAACCGATCACGCCGGTTATTACCTATCAATGACTAACAAAAACAGTCAAACCAACATGCAAACTCAGAGCAGTAGAAGCAAGGATAAACCATCTACTAAGCTGTAATGCCACAAATGCCAACAATTTCGACATCCTAAGAACTTTCGTTTTGGAAATCGACGATGCGTTAAATGCAAAGAAGATAACATACCAAATTCCTGTAGTAAGGTACCCGATTATCCTCCTTACTGCGTCAATTGTAACGCAGCTCACCCTGCCAGCTCACACTATAAAGAATTTCTACAAGCTCGAATTCCGATCAGGAACGCATGGAAAATACTAAATAAGACACGCCAAGATAGTCGTCATTCAAACACAACCTCTGCAAATTCTAACACTAATAATCAAATAGAACCTCTATACA